>CABHPR010157032.1:20411-80239 GCA_902168415.1 Peromyscus melanophrys | reverse complement strand
GTTTTACAATCTTGCTTCTAATCTGTTAACGCCCATTATTCAGGATACACAGACAAGGAACTTCTCTTAAGCATTCAGGAGGGTAGAACCTGGCAGGGAGTTGGCATAGGGAGGATCTCAAGGTCAAGGTGCGCAAGCAAGGCAACAGTTACCCAAAACAGGGGCCAGGGCCCTACAGGTCACCCCTTTTACTAAAAAATGAGCTTCTGACTTGGGTTGCGTGGGACATCAGCAGGTCACCTTACCCATCATGGAGACGCCTGCCCAGACCACACCGGTGCTCTGTCTTAGGTTGGTGAGTGCCCCCCAGCCATTACCCGTCTCTGAATACTCATTATCATACAGGCTCAATCGTGTGTGAGCTGTATAGTTAATTGCTGCCAAAGATCTCAAAGTGGCACTGGGCTTGCAATCTGTGTGTTTGATACAGAAAAGACCAACAGAGGTCCTATCTCACCCATAGCCAGTAGGCTAAAGGCAACTGAGACATTGCCTTCCTTAATGAGCCATACTGTGCATTGGTGTCCTTGTAAGGTAGTATCCCAAAAGCAACTGGAACTTGAGTTTATAAATTTATAATTTTTCAAAGCCAATCGAGATGTACATAACTACTGAATTAAATTTATCATACCCACTAGAATGAAAGATTGACTAACTTTGGTAGCTACTTTTGTTGCCAGGGTCTCCATTGTGCTAGCTGTAGTAAGCAATTATGAAATGGTAATCCCAAAAAGAGTAGCAGTGGTGGGCGCCATTGCTATAACAGCAACAGCGGCAGCAGCAATGTTAAATTCTCTTCTGGATTGTGTGGACATCCACTGGCATGGATACAACTCCAGCAACACGTACTGCCAAGGCCCATTTTTCTTGATCCCAGCACAACTTTAGCTGGCAGCTCTTCTGGAGAATCCAATCTCATGGTTACAGTTCCTAGGCTTACATTAATGCTTGCCAAAGCTGGCAATATTGGGCTCTCAATCTCCATTGGCATCAGAGGGGTAGATTTTTTCATGAAGACCCATTAGGTCTCTGTCATGTTGGGCTTCAGTAGCTGCCACAGGGCGCATTCAGTGCTCAGGAATCCAAAGAGGAATCTCATTGTCCTGAGGAAAGACATAAACAGAACCCCGGGATCACACCAACACTGGATCGGGTCTCCTCCACATGCTAGTAGAAAGATCCTTCCATCGCTCCAGAGGGTGATTTGCAACAGGAGCTCTCCAGTGCTTTTCTGCATCGAATATTCCAGCAGAATCCACCCGTAAACTCCAGCAGAATCCACCAATAAAAAATTTAAAATATATAAAACAAGGGAAAGAATAGAATGTGGAGAGGAATGATGAGTCCCTAGTTCTCTCTTTTTCTGCTTTAGTAAAATGTTTATTTGTTTGTTTAATATTTCAAATTTTTCTTTTATTTTTATTTATTTTTTATTGTTTAAAATTAATTAATTTATTTATTTTTCTATTATCAGCTTGATAGAGTATGTGTTCTTATCTTAATAGTGAAATGTTTCATTGAGGCTTGCTCAGTAATTGAGTAATACCAAAACTTGTTTTAAGCCACAGTCATCGTAGGGTCCCCCTTGCTATATATATAGCCTCCATGGTTCTGTGGGTTGCAGTCTGATTGTTCTTTACTTTATATCTAGAATCCACCTATGAGTGAGTACATACCATGTTTGTCCTTCTGGGTTTGGGTTACCTCACTCAGGATGATATTTTCTACTTCCATCCATTTGCCTGCAAATTTCATGCTTTCATTGATTTTCTCTGCTGAGTAGTACTCCATTGTGTATATGCACCACATTTTCTTGGGTTGTGTCTTTGATGGCCTGGAACTATGGGTTATATCTTTGATGGATTGGAGCTATGGGTTGTACCTTTGATGGACTGGAACTATGGGTTGTATCTTTAATGGATTAGGTCTTTGCTCCTGTTTTGGCAGGTGTTGGGGCCTACATACTAGGTTCTAAGGTCAGAATGGTGCCTCCAATATGGCGTCAGTTAAGCTGAGGTCTAGGGCATGTTACAAAATAACTGAATATTTCAAAGTTGGAGAATCTACCAAGTGGACATATTGATGAGAGCAAACCTAAAGATTGTTTGTCCTTAGGAAAATGCAGAGTAAAGCCATAATGAAAAAATATGCTCCTGTTGACAGGGCTAAAATTGAAAAGGAAGTCCTGACATCAAACACTAACAAGGACACACAACTAGACCCATCATAAAGTGGTGGTTGGAACAGCAAAATGTGCCACCACTCAGAGAATAACTCAGTAGTGGGGGTTTTATATTTTATCCTTAGATACTACCTACCCCTCAATAAATGAAAATCTATGTACACTGAACACTCACCAACATACACAGTGAACATCTACAATTCTCAGAATCTATAAACAGCTCCACTGGGGGAAGAGTAACAATCTACTCCTGAATAGAGTTGGACCCCAATCACTAATTCACAAAGTCCTGAGTACTCACATATGTGTTGCTCCATGGAAGAAGCTCTTGGTTCTAGGAATTTATGGCTCCACTTAAATGACTTCCAATAGAAGGCAAAGCTGTAATGAAGGCCAGAGGGGAAGAGGAACTTAGTTTGGCTGCATGATGCTGCCATGAGGGTATTTCCCCAGTGGGCTCAAACTTACTTCAGTAGTAGTTGTATGACTATGCATTTGTCAAAATTCAGAATGGGTCTGCAAACTATTGAAATAAATAATAAATGTAACAGAAAGACAACTTACTAATAAAAATGGGTCCTCAGAAATAGTATACAAATACTCATAAAAATGTTGCTGTTTACAATTCTCCACTGCCCATGAAACCTCTGTGTTATGACATTAGGCAGTGTGTGTGTGTGTGTGTGTGTGTGTGTGTGTGTGTGTGTGTGTGTGTGTGTACATGCACACACGCACATGCAAATGTGAACTATGACAGCATACCACACTATACATGTGTCAGATGCAGGAAAATCGAGGAGTTTGTTTGTGGCCATGTCTTTGTCTTTTAAATAAGAGTCATAATTCAACAGGAAATGAATCATGCTCTCCTATAATACCTATAATACAAAGCAGCCTTCCTGCTGGGTTCCCTCAGTCCATGACCAGAGAAACAACAGATTTCAAAAACAAAGAAATTGTTAGAAAAAGTAACATAGACAGACAAAAATAATAAACATGCAGACAGCAGTAAACAGAATAATAAAAGCAGGCACGTGGGCTTGATCTCTGTGTGTGTGTGTGTGTGTGTGTGTGTGTGTGTGTGTGTGTGTTGCTCACTAAAGAGCTGAGTCATTCATAAGCTCTATAAAGCCTTAAATAACAACTGATGTAAGAAAATAAGACCTTGTAAATAAAACTTCTTATTGATAAAGCACTCCTTAGGGACCTGGGCCAAATGAATGTATTATGAAAAAACTTTTTTCTAATAAAGACTAAATGAGTTTTTAAATGAGCTTTAATGATTTTTAAAAAGAATAATATACCAAACTCCTGTGTATGTAAAACAGATACATCAGCTCCCATATCGAGCTAACCTGTTACTTTTCACTATGTGTACATGTGTGTGGTATAAATGTGAGTAGTGTGCATGCACACATGAGTGCAGGTTCAGACAAAGGTCTGTGTCAAATGTCTCTTCTGTCACTCTGAGGCACGATCTCCCACTGAGCCTGAAATTCACAAGATGTCTAGACTGGTGGGCCAGCTGGTCCCCAGGATCCACTAGTCTGTTCCTGCACCCAACGCTGGGATTTGCAGACATGCCATCACACCTGGCTTTTACAAGGGTTTTAGGGATTTGAACTCATCTTCAATGCTTGTGTGGCAGACATTTAACTGACCAACTCATCTCCCAAGTCTGTTTTTTTTTTCCTTAACAACATGAAACATACACACTGTTACTGCAAACTTCTTGAAACATTTGAGTATTTGAGGAAGGTTGCAAATAAGTAAGACAAAAATTCTTTCCAATGCACCCAACAGAATAAGTTCATGTAATGGTATGTGTAAGAATAGCAACATACATTAGGCAAATGGAGTCATAGAAGACACTTGACAGTAATAAGATCTTGTCAGGAGTTCTAATTTTATTGCTTTACTTTTACTATGTCTAAAAGTCCAAAACAATATAGAACATAAATACAAAATACATTGGTGAGAAATAAGAACACGGACAAGCAGCCTCTGTAGTAAGTGGCACCAGACAGGTTTGGAAACACTCAGCACTTGTTCATTTGATGGAGATTCACTGAGTATCTGTCTAGAGTGGGAGAAGGCTGTAGTGAGCTAACAGCCTGAAAAGCAATGGAGAAAGCAGCCAAGCAGAGCATCATCACTGTAAACTGATACAGTATGCCATACTGATGGGCTCCACAGTCCTTCAGCTGCTTATAAAATAATCACTCAGAGGCTTAATATTAATTACAAATTGCATGGCCTATGGCTCAGGCTTTTTGCTTGCTAAGTAGCTCATATAACTTAACTCAACCCAGTGGGGGACTCTCCTATATCAGTGAACAATCAAGACAATCCCCACAGACATGCCCACGGGCCAATCTTATTTAGGCAATTCCTCAATTCTGGCTGCCTTCTCAGATGACTCTAAGCAGTGTCAACCTGACAGTTAACCAGGGAACCTCTCTCAGGACACTGTGGACTGCTCCAGTGAAGGAGTCAGGGTTCCTTGAAATCTCTGTAGAATAAAACACTGAAGAGATTGATAGCAAATACCAGAAGAGTGCTTAGGGTATGTCCTTGCCTGGACCAGTCCAGGATGCAGGAAGGTAGGGAGGAAATGACATGAAACTTCCATAGCCAATGAAGAGGAGAGAGTAGAGTCTCACCAAGGATATAGAGCTCTTAAACAATGGTGTGAATTGAGACTACCTGCACTCCATCATGTAGAGTCCCCACAAAATCCTCCACTACAGAACCCCAGAAAGTTCTATTTGGAAACTGGGTCATCGCAGGGAATTAGCTAGGATGAGATTGGTTGCAGTAGAGTGCAAACCTACAGTGACCAGCAGGGAGGAATCAGTGTGAACTCGCCACACCAGCCTCTCCAACGCTCCTTAACAGCTGGTCACTCCCGAGCCTCTTAACTGCAGCTTCCTGAGGCCCATGTGAGGTCACAGTGACTGTTTTCCTTAGGCCTGTGTCTGGGCTAGGGGCACCCCCCTCCCCATGGGTTCTGCAGCTTGTTCCAAGTGTGCTGCTCCAACAGTTGCACCTTCCCCACCCTGCCATTGCTCCAGAAAGCCCCTCCTTTCAGCCCAACACCATCCCCCCTCCCTTCCTTAAACCACTTCTTCACTGTTGATAACCAAGTAAGGTACAATATAATTTATGGCCCTGTGATGACACCTCCCCCTGCCAAAGGCCCTTGCCACTTTCCCACCTTAACCCTTTCCTAGCCTGACACGGCCTACAGCTTGAACTGAGTCGTACAAAAGAAACTGTATTCGGTAATAACAAAAGTTTACTACATTCATGGTTCACACAAATAAGCTGCCCCATGCCTCACCTGCTGCCAAGAACCTGCTCAAACTGTGCTTGCTTTCTGATTGACTGCTGGACTCTACCTCATCAATGTAAGGTCCATTTTCCCAATAGGGAAAATTGTTCTTCTACAGGAAAAACTCTTCAGACCTGAGTCTGATGTCCAAAGACACCTTCTCTGTGTGACAACAGAAGATTAAATGCTGCTCTTTTCCAACATCTGAGACCAGCTGCTGCTTTTATAATGAACCGCGGAAGCCTCACATGACTCTCTGAGTCAGTCTCTGTCATTTTAGTTAATACAAAAACCTTTTAACTTATACTTCCTACTCAGATTTATCCTTCACAGACCTCTGATGACATTGATGGCTAACTACAACTTTAACAACAGCAAACACCCAGCTGCCTGGTCAGTCCTTGTCACCTGTACCATCTGCCCTTTGACAGGCTTCACACTAAGAAGGACTGGAGTTTCTAAAGGTTATAAGAAACAGACTAGTCAGTTATATAGATTGAGGAAAATTAATGATACAGGTCATGAAGGCCTATGAATCTAAAATATATATAAGTCTAGCTGGGCAGTGGTGGTGTGTGGTGGTATTGTGTTCCCCAAAATATTGTGTATGCTAATAAACTTATCTGGGGTCAGAGAACAGGACAGCCACAATGTTAAACATGAGGATAGGCAGTGGTAGCACACGCCTTTAATCCTAGCATTCCAGAGACAGAAATCCCTCTAGATCTCTGTGAGTTCAAGGCCACATTGGAAACGGCCAGGCATGGTGACCCACACCTTTAATCCCAGGGAGTGGTGGTAGAAAGCAGAAAGGTATATAAAGCGTGAGGACCAGAAACTAGAAGCATTTGGCCTGGAGAGGCATTTTGGCCTGGTTAAGCTTTCAGGCTTTCGAGGAGCACAGTTCAGCTGAGACCCATTCTGGATGAAGGCTCAGGGCATCCAGTCTGAGGAAACAAAACCAGCTGAGGACCCAGCGAGGTGAGGTAGCTGTGGTTGATTCTGTCTCTCTGACCTTCCAGTGTTCACCCCAATAACTGGCCTGGGTTTGATTTTATTAATAAGACTCTTTTAAGACTCACGCTACAGTGGTGAATGCCTTTAATCCCAGCACTAGGGAGGCAGAGGCAGACAGATCTCTGTGAGTTCAAGGCCAGCCTGGTCTACAGAGCAAGATCCAGGACAGGGTCCAAAGCTACACAGAGAAACCCTGTCTCGAAAAACAAAACAAACACACACAAAAAACTTGCTATAGCACAAATCTTAAAAGGCCTCATTAATAAAAGGAAACCTGGAGCCAGGTATTGGGGTGAATGCTGGGAGATCAGAGAAGCAGAACAGAAGCCACAACTAACCTCACCTTGCCAATTCCTCAGCTGATCCCATTTCCTCAATCTGGAAGCCTCTGTGTCCTCACCCGAATGGATCTCAGCTGAACTGCTGCTCAAAAGCCTAAAAGCTTAACCGGCTCTAATTCCTGGTCCTCACACCTTATATACCTTTCTGCCTCCTGCCAGACTAAAAACAAAAAACAATAGTGACTTTAAAATATCAAGTGGCTGATTTAAATAACACTGAGCACAGTGGACCCTAAAAGATTAGGCTCATTCAAAGGAGCCTAGGACATACCTCCTTCCTCCTCTTGCTATCACTACCCAACAAGCCTCAGACTAATAAGAGTGGGTTCCCAATGGAAGGACCACAAGAAGCAGACTCCATCCCAGGGACAGAACAAAAGGCAGCCAAGTGCAAGAGAAGAGAATAAAAAAAAAAAAAGAAAAAGCTTTGGTATCATTTGAAGTTCATGGTGCCCATAGCTACAGCAAACACCAAACACTATAGAATAAACATAGTTTTTCACACCAAAAGCCCATTCATTTGGCATCTATTATTAAACATCATGCCTTGTCTCATCGAGATTTACAAATGTCAAGATTAAACACAGTAGGAAAGACCAGAAGTTGTCAAAATAAGCCAGGCTGAGGTAGGCATGGGTGGTAGGTTTTAAATTAACTGTGATTTGTGTGTAAAGGCACCAAAGGAAGACCCACAGCATGCAAGGTTGATGATGTGGTTAGACATGAGACAGTCATGAGACAGTGTAATAGAATGCAAATCCCAGGGAAGAGGAAAGACAATGTCTTTCATGGGCTCTCCAGTAGAGCAGACTTGGCCAAAGGAACCAGGGCTATGCAAGGACTGACTGTTAGGAGGCAATACCTACACTATCAAGGCAGGGGAAGGGGTGGACCTCTCATCAGAAGCCAGGGAAGCAAGACAAAAATAAAATAAAACATTAAAAACAATGAAGGAAAAGCTAGCAATACAGAATGACACATCCTGAAACTATCTCTAAAAAGTGACATAAATACTTGGCTGGCCAATCAAAGACATGCATATCTGTCAGCAGACCAACCTTAAAATTCTTCAGGGGGGAGGGAAATTGTATCAGTAAGAAACTTGTAATTGCATAAAGAAAATGAGAATTGGAGAGAGGAGATGAATGTGAATTAAGCTATATTCTTTTTTTGTGTGTTCTTTTTTTTGGCTTTCTATAGGACTTTCTTTTCTTTTCTTTTTAATGAACATTTTTATTAGTTTACTTTGTCAAAATCCAAGTTAATGCTTCTCAAGCATGCCACACACTAGGAAAAGAAAATCAGTGCAGAATATTCCTGGCCTCTACCCTGAGATTCCTTAAAGTCTTCAGATTTATAGCTCAGAGACCTGTATTCTTAAAATGTCCTTCACACTTTTCTATGTCCAGAGAAATTTGGTAGTTCATTTTCTAACAAACCACTGAAATACATATATTTCACTCTTTGTCCCACACATCAATAATCACCCCCTTCCACTTTTTCCTGTCTTTTTTTTTATGATACATGTATGTGTATGTTTATTGTTTTGTTTTTTTTAATGCCGAATGCCATTTATTGAAGGAGGGAGGAGGTCTTAAATACAGGCTTACAGCACAATGGGAGAACCCCGGAGGGCAGAAGTTCATTACCGATGTTTTACAATATTGCATCTAAGCTGTTAACGCCCAATATGCAGGATACAAAGACAAGGAACTTCCCTTGAGCGTTCAGGAGGGTGGAACCTGGCAGGGAATTAGCATAGGGAGGATATCAAGGTCAAGGTCAGCAAGCAAGGCAACAGTTACCCAAAACGGGGGCCAGGGCTCTACAGGTCACCCCTTTTACTAAAAAATGAGCTTCTGACTTAGGTTGCATGGGACGTCAGCAGGTCACCTTACCCATCATGGAGATGCCTGCCCAGGCCACACAGGCGCTCTGTCTCAGGTTGGTGAGCACCCCCCAGGCATTACCCGTCTCTGAATACTCATCATACAGGCTCAATCGTGTGTGAGCTGCAGAGTTAACTGCTGCCAAAGATCTCAAAGTGGCGCCGGCCTTGCAATCTTGTGTGTTCTTATAGGATATAGACAAGCAAAATAAATGACAGTAATGTCCTAGGCATGGGAGAGAAGAGATCTAATTGCCCAGGCAACACAGAATGCTGCATGCTCTCACCTGAGGGCAGGATCATCAGACCTTAATGTAACATTAAGCCCCAGAAAACCACTGAAAAGATTTTTAAAATAAGTATAAATAATAAATCAATATGGGAAATAAATGGAATCATATGAAATGTTGAATTAAAATCAAAGGAAGGAACAAATGGGTATGGGATGGGTAGAGAGGAGCGCAACAGAAAAGGGTACAAAGACGGTAGATTGTAAAACAGTAAGCAAGAATCATCCAAGTTAAATGTGAGAGGCTGACAGACTGAGAGGAGTGTCTTAACTCACTTTTGTAACCCCAGCACTTGGGAGGCTGAAGCAAGAGGATTCCCACAGGTTCTGGGCCAGCCTGGCCTACTTAGCAAGTTCAAAGTCAGCCTGAGCTACTGTGAAATCCTGTCGCAGGGGTTTGTGACCTTGGGAGATGCTCATGACTATGGTTTGCTTTGAGAATGGGACGGGCAAATTCTCAGTCTGAAGAGAAGGGGAGGGAAAATCATGTTCACTCACAAAAGGTGACACACACATGCTTTAATTTGCAGGTGAGGAGATATCCAGATCAATACCAAATTGCAGCGTAATGGACATTGAATCTTTTTGTTGTTGATATTGTTTTTACCTGACAAGTCATAATTATATACATTTATGAAATACAAAGTGATGCCAACATGCAGGTATGCAAAATGGGATGATTAACATCCAAGTGAACACATCCATCACATCCCCTCCTTGCTATTATACAGTGAGACAGTTAAGACCTCCTCTCGGTCACTTGAGAGCTTTCCTTGTGTCCTTTCTGACTCCACTCTTCTCATGGTGCCACCGAACCCAAAACCTCCCAGACACTGTGCCACTGGATGGACAACTCATTCCCTCTCTGCACACCCTGTCTCCTGTCCCACTTGACTATTTTACTGCTTTCTGCTTGAGTGAGTTCAACATTTTGAGACTGTAAATCTTGCTGAGAATGTTCAAGGTTTAACATTCTGTATCTGGCTTGTTCACTGAATACCCCCTGCATCTTCCTCCCAGAGTTGACAGCATCCTCCAATGCATTAGGGCTGGAGGCCTCTTGGCTCTGTACCTGTGCCACCACATTTTCTCTATCTATTCTACCGTTAACATTGGTCACACGGAGTATTTCCGTATCTTGGTAGTGACTTGTAGCTTATTTCCACAAGCTCTTTCCCAGTCGTTGGTCTTTTTTCACCCCACAGTGGGATTATGGGGTCATAGGAAGATCTCTTTTTTAGGGTTTAGAGGAAGCCCCACGCCATCATCCAACTGTGCCAATCTGCACTCTCTTCAATGGTTCTCCACATCTTCCCTAACACCAATCTTTCATCTTGGTGATGACAGCCATTCTAAAAGGTATGGGATGATATCTCATTGTGGCTTTGTACTTCTCAGATAACTCCCAAGGCTGAGTATTTTACCATGTACCTGTTCACCATTTGTTTATCTTTCCCTGAGAAGTGTCTATTCAGGCTCTTTGCCCATTTTTAATTGGGATATTTATTTCCTGGTTCTATTCTGTTGTGTTTATTCTTTATACACTTTGTATACAAACTTTCGCCCAGGTGTGTGGCTTGCAAACTCTCTGTCCCATGCTGTTGGCTCTCTGTTGTATCATTTCTGCCCTTAGTTTTTCAGAAGCTTTTCCATTTGATGTCACAGCACAGCCACGATAATCTTGAGCCAAAAGAACGAAGTTGGGGGCATCACACTCTCTGACTTCAAAATGCACTGTGGAGCTCCAGTAATCAAACATCAAGGTGCCTGCATCAAACACACAGGAAACCTGGAACAAAGTAAAAAGCCCAGAACTGAACCCATATAATTTTTAGTCAATTGATTTTTTTTCCTTTTTTTTAATTCTTCTCTCATATGTCACATCCCAATTGCAGCCTCCCCTCCCCCCACTCCTCTCAGTCCCCCCTTACCTCCCCCCTCACCTCCCCTCTCCCCAAGTTCCACTCCTCCTCTGTCTCCCTTTAGAAGAGAGCAGGCCTCCCAGAGGTATCAATGGAACGTAGCACAAGAAGTTACAGTAACACAAGGCACAAACCCTCATATTAACGCAGACAAGGCAACCCAGTAGGAGGAAAAGGGCCCTAAGAGCAGAGTTAAAAGTCAGAGAAAACCCCCACTCCCACTGTTAGGAGTCCCACAGGAACACCAAGTTACACAACCATAACATGTATGCAGAGGACCTAGATCAGACCCACACAGGCTCCCTGATTATCCCTTCGGTCCTATGAGCCATGCTTAGTTGATTCTGTGAATTTTCTTGTGGTTTCCTTGACTCCCCCAGGCTTCTACAATCCTTCCTTCCCCTCTTCCACAGGGTTCCCCAAGCTCCACCTAATGTTTGACTGGGAGTCTCTGTATCTTCTTCCATCCGTTGCTGGATGAAGTGTCTCTGATGATGATTGGACTAGGCTCCAGTCTATGAGTATAACAGAATATCATTAGGAATCATTTCATTGACTTTTTGTGGGGGGCAGTCATGTTTAGTTCTATCCTAGGTCTCTGGGCTATCCAGCTTCTGATTCCTGGCCATCCAGTCAGTGTCAGGTGTGGGCTCCCTCTCATGGTGTGGCCTCAAGTTGGATCAGTCATTGCTTGGCCACTCCCACAAGTTCTGGGCCACCTTTGCCAACTCTAACCAAGCAAATGAAGGACTTGTACAACAATAACTTCAAGTCTTTGAAGAAAGAAATTGAAGAAGATATCAGAAGATGGAAAGAATTCCCATGCTCATGGATCAGAATTAACATAATAAAAATGGCCATCTTACCTAAAACAATCTACAGACTCATCTAAACTCCCCATCAAAATTCTAACACAATTCGTTACAGACTTTGAAAGAACAATACTCAACTTCATATGGAAAAACAAAATACCCAGGATAGCTAAAACAATCCTGTGCAATGAAAGAACTTCCAGAGGTATCACCATCTCTAATTTCAAGCTGTACTGCAGAGTTATAGTAAAAATAATTTTAAAAATGCATGGTATTGGCATAAAAACAGACAGATTGATCAGTGGAATGTAATTGAAGATCCAGAAGTAAATACACACCATGGATGCCAGAAATATACATTGGAAAAAAGAAAGCCTCTTCAACAGATGGTGCTGGTCTAACTGGATGTCTGCATGTAGAAGAAATGCAAATAGATCCATACTTATCACCCTGTCCACTATCCACTCAAGTCCAAATGGATCAAAGACCTCAACATAAATCCAGATACACTGAACCTAATAGGACAGAAAGTGAGGAATAGCTTTAAGTGTATTGGCACAGGAGACAACTTCCTGAACAGAACACCGATAGCACAGGCACTAAGATTGACAATTAACCAGCCTGGGCTACCAAGTGAGCTCCAGGAAAGGTGCAAAGCTACACAGAGAAACCCTGTCTCGAAAAACCAAAAAAAAAAAACCAAAGATTGACAATTAATATATGGGACCTCATGAAACTGAGAAGCTGCTGTAAGGAAAAGGACACTATGATAGAACATAAACCAAAATGGCAGTATGGAGAACAGGGAAATATTTTCACCAACTCCACATCTGACAGGAGGCTCATTTCCAGAATATATAAAGAACTCAAGAAACTAGACATCAACAAACCAAATAGTCCAATTGAAAAATGAGGTACAGATCTAAACAGAGAATTCTCAACAGAGGAAACTCAAATGGCGAGAAACACTTAAAAAAATGTTCAATATCCTTAGCCACCAGGGAAATGCAAACAAAAACAATTCTGAGATTCTATCTTACACTAGTCAGAATGGCTAAGGTCAAAAACACAAGTGACAGCTCATGCTGGAGAGGATGTGGAGCAAGGGAACTCTCCTCCATTGCTGGTGCGAGTGCAAACTTGTACAGCCACTTTGGAAATCAATGGCGGTTCCTCAGAAAACTGGGAATTGATCTACCTTGAGACCCAGCTATACCACTTCTGGGCACATACCCAAAGGAGGCTCCATCCTACCACAAGGAAACTTGTTCAACTATATTCAGAGCAACTTTATTCATAAAAGCCAGAAACTAGAAACAACCTAGATGTCCCTCAACTGAAGAATGGATAAAGAAAATGTGGTACATTTACACAATAGAGTATTACTCAGCTGTTAAAAACAATGACATCATGAAATTTTAAGGCAAATGAATAGAACTAGAAAAAAATCACCCTGAGTGAGGTAACCCAGACCCAGAAAGACAAATATGTCATGTGCTCACTCATAAGTGGATATTAGCTGTAAAGTAAAGGATAACCAGGCTACAGTCCACAGCCGTAGAGAAACTAGGTAAAAAAGAGAGCTCAAAGGGATCCCTGGGAAGAGGAAATGAATAGATTTTGCAGGTAGACTGTGGGTGGGTGGGGATGGGAACAGTAGGGATCAGGCAGGAGGAGATGGAGGGAGAGGACTGGGAGAGATGACTGGAATTGGGGGGCATTGGGCGGGGGGCTATGTGGAAACCTAGTGCAATGAAAATTTCCTGAAATTTACAAAGGTGAACTAGTGAAGACTCCTAGTAATGGAGGATTTGGAACGTGAACCAACAATCTTCTGTAACCAGGCAAGGCTTCCAGTGGTGGGACTGGGACACCAACTCAGCCACCAAAACTTCAACCTATAGTCTGTTCTGCCTGCAAGATGTACTGGGGTTAGAGTGGTGTAGTCAATTGATTTTTAACAAAAAGCCAAGAACGCACTTTGGGAAAGGGCAGCTGCAGCATGGATTCTGATTGGTCTTAGTAATAAAAACCCAAAGTCAGGTATCAGGGTAAATGCTGAAAGATCAGAGAAGTAAAGGAGCAGCCACTAGAGAGACTTCGTACCTCTACTGGATTCTCAGACCGAAAGGGCCGAGCTCCTGTCTCCACTCTGCCTTATCACTTCCTCTCTCCACCCAGCTATATCACTTCCTGTTTCCTCCTCCCAAGTGCTAGGATCAAAGGCATAAGATCCCAAGTGCTGGGACTGAAGGTATGTGCTTCTATTGCCTGGCCTCTAGTGACTAACTCTGCATTCTGATCTCTAGGCAAGCTTTATTTGTCAGAGCACAAACAAAGTATCACCACAGGCAGCCTCTTCCACAAATGGTGGCAGAAAAAAACAAATATCCCCATGAGGACCCCCGTGTCATACAATATGAATATACTAGGGGATGAGGGGGTGGCTCAGTGAGAAAAGTGTTTGCTGCACAAGCGTAAGATCCTGAGTTCAGATCTCCAACAACCACATAAAAAGCCAGGCATGGTAGCACGGGTCTGGAACCCCAGCACAGTGCAGAGGAGGGGATTCCAGGGTCTCATGCTGAAGTCTCAAGTTTCAGTGGGAGATCCTGTCTCCAAAAAAAGAAAGAAAGAAAGAAAGAAAGAAAGAAAGAAAGAAAGAAAGAAAGAAAGAAAGAAAGAAAGAAAGAAAGAAAGAAAGAAAGAAAGGAAAGGCAAGGCAAGGCACCTGGCATGAACCCTGGCCTCCAAATGCACATATGTGAGTAAGCACACCTGCACACACCTGTGTACACACACTCATACACCACACACACACACACACACACACACACACAATCACAATCATACCATCAACTCTAAATGAATTAAAAAATGAAATGTAAGGCCTGAATCTGCAGAACTATTAGAAGAAAATGTGATGAAGCTCTGTGGCATTTGTATGGAAAAGGATTGTTTGGGCATAACTCTGACATCACAGACCACAGCACACTGAGTCATAATCTGTGTCAATCTGACATTTTAGCCAAGGAAACCCACGTGTGTGAGGGCATCATGCCTGCCTTAAAAATTCTTAGTGTAACCACAGGAGCTACTGACAGCCAAGAAAGTAAGCCCATAGATTCGCCAACTTAAAACACTTGATTAAACATAAAAGGATTCATGTCAAAATGTTGTGATTCAATTAAATTAATTGCACACTTTTCATTGCAAAATTATTTCCTCTGTAATGTGTAGCCAGAGTTTTCCTGCCTGGCCCACAGTCAGGACAAATCTCTGTCACCAGCCAGTCCCACAGCCGCTCAGACCCAACCAAGTAAACACAGAGACTTATATTGCTTACAAACTGTATGGCCGTGGCAGGCTTCTTGCTAACTGTTCTTATATCTTAAATTAATCCACTTTTATAAATCTATACCTTGCCATGCCACGTGGCTCGTGGCTTACCAGCGTCTTCACATGCTGCTTGTCATGGCGGCGACTGGCAGTGTCTGCCTCAGCCTTCCACTTCCCAGAATTCTTCTCCTCCTTGTCCCGCCTATACTTCCTGCCTGGCCACTGGCCAATCAGTGTTTTATTTATTGACCAATCAGAGCAATTTGACATACAGACCATCCTACAGCAGTAATGTTTTAAACACACACATGTGCATATATATACTATATATAATGTGTGTATATATATACATATATATAATATATATACATTGTTCACAGCCTTAAAATTTTTGAACGTACTAAAGAATGAAGCATCTAGGGAGATATAATCAAGGCTGAATGTTGCACAACTGCCTTCTGTATGCTGTGGTTGTGGTCATGAGTATTTGACACTGACCTCTGATGCACAAAGGGGTGGTTCAGTGTCTACACTGAGCGTGTTTGCAGGAAGAAACTGACACTCATTCTGCCCCATAGTGAGTTGTCACTCCAGACAATGAATTGATGAATGCCTGAATTCAGGTTCCAGGAAGGTGGGTGCGTTTTCACGTTACATATTCACATTCCCAACAGGAATCACATGGTGAGATGGGTCAGAGAATGGAAGCAGATTCTGGAGCACTGGTTCTCAACCTGTGGGTCACAACCCTCTTAGGGTTGAAGGACCTTTTCACAGGGGTCGCCTAAAACCATTGGAAGACATAGATATTTACATTACCATTCATAATGGTAGCAAAAATTACAATTATGAAGTAGCACTGAAAATAATTTTATGATTGGGGGGTCACTACAATATGAGGAACTGTATTAAAAGGTCACAGCATTAGGAAGGTTGAAAGACAGTGGTCTAGAGACTAGAAGCTTTCTTGGGAGACATCATTAGAGAGAAAGCCAAGGTTGACCAAAGGACAGCTGGGGCTACTAGAGCACAAGCCCATTGGGGGTGGGATTGTGCAGCAAAACATTCTGGGTTATCCTCTATGTCTGTCAACATCCTGGATGTTGCACCCTTCTCCCTGAGTTCTGGAGAAGCCAGAAGAGGCTATAGGAGAGCTGAAAGTGGGCAGGCACATTGTCATCCTCTGTCTCTCTTTCTGCCTCTCTGTCTCTTTCTGTGTGCCCCCTCTCTCTCTCTCTCTCTCTCTCTCTCTCTCTCTCTCTCTCTCTCTCTCTCCCCCTCTCTCTCTCCCCCTCTCTCCCTCTCTTCCTCTTCCCTCTTCTTTGTATGATGACAAGGAACTTCTCATGGGCTTTGGAAGTCCAGTCAACTATGTGGGCTTACTGAATATCAATTTGTTGACATTCTAGCTTTATAGACCGGTGTTACAAGTGCAGTTAGCACATCTCCTATTTCCTGACGGACATGCGGTTGTATGTGAACCTGAGCCCATAAAGGTTGAAGGAAAAACAATGGACATTTTCTGTGAGCCCATCTGTTCCCTGGGGGTAGGGTTTGATGTGCTGTCTGTAGTCTGTGTGCTCTCCTGACCATACAACTGTGTTCATTCTACATGGATGCAGTGAGTTCTCGAGAAGACACTCCACCTTCTCAGTCTGATATTGACGGCTAGTGATTCATCCTAGGCCCAGCATTCAGTGATATACCAAAGAACCACCTCAGCTCACTAACCATGAGGAGAAAGAAGTTCCCTGAAAGTTCCACTCATCAGAGGTTGATAAAAATAATGAGCTATATGTCAGCAGCATGACTGCAGCAGGTCAGTCACCTTCAGCCACCAGAAGCAAGGGTGGGCTGCACCCATGAGGAGTGCAGTTCTGAGGTCACAGCTGACAAGACACCAGCAGAACCCTCTACCCACTGAGCTCTGAGATGCTGTCATTTAAAAGGGAGGTGGCATTGTGTGGGGTCTGAATCTTCCATGGCAGGATGCCTTCAGAATGCTGTCTTCTCTGACAGCCTGGTTTTCTTGGCCCCGAAGGGGTGGAGGAAATGGTGTGTGACTTGACATAGCATCACTGCCTCCTCCTGCCCCAAACAGCAGATTTCTTCAGTTTGATCACCTGTTTCCCTGCCCCAGCCAGCAGGGCTTCAACGGGAACTCAACCACCCTAAGGACGGAATGATAGGGTCAGGAGACACAAAGAAATACACCAAGACAAGATTTCTGATCAAGGTGCAACTTTATTTTTCTCCAGGAGGGTTTATATAGTTCCTGCAGGAGGGTGGGGGGGAGCAAGAAGCTGTTATCTGCATAGGGTGGGGCAAGCTAAGAGGATGTTTGTGTAGGATGTTTATGCAGGATGTTGACAGGGTGAAAAGGTCAAGGGCTCTGACTCAATGTCCTGTCGCTAGGCAACCTGACCTTAAGATGTTCTAGTTCCCTCTCTTATGGGGGGGGGGAGGTCTGTATTTTTCCATTAACTAGAGGTTCTGTCCTTGTCCCTGACATTTCCCCTTTTCCTCCTTCCCACTCACACTGGGGGTAGCCATGTCATCCCAATACTCCCATTTAGGATGGTTTTGGAGGAAACCTAATTCCCCTGGGTTCTACTAAGGGTTAATAGATGATAGGGGGTCACAGTTTGAACCTCCTAGGAAACATACTCTGCAATGAAGACCCTGTACAGGGGCTTTGTTCCCAAATGATGTGTTCTGAGATCAACTATAGAAGGAAATCAGAAAGGCAAGGAGGGGCAACATGGCAGAGAAAAGCCCCAGGAAGGATCATTGTCACCCTGTGGGAACTAGGCTGCTGTTCTGTGGAATATTCCCTTACTGTGTGAATATATGTTGCTGTGATTGGTTTAATAAAGAAGCTGACTGGCCAATACCTGAACAGGATAAGGTTAGGCGGGAGAGCCAGACTAAGAATGCTGGAAGGAGAAAGGGTGGAGTCTGGAGTTGGCAGCAGATGCAGAGAGAAGCAAGATGGGCATGCAGTCCTGAGAAAAGGTAGCAAGCCACGTGGTGAAGTGTAGATAAGAAATATGGGCTAACTTAAAATGTAAGAGCTAGCTAGTAGCAAGCCTGGCTATTGGCCTAGTATTTATAATTAATATTAAGCCTCTTTGTGGTTATTTGGGAACAGCTGGCCAGACATAGACACTTCTTCTCTCTGTGTTGGTGGCTTAGTTAGGGCCACTAACCTGGGCTTCAGGTCACTTAAAAAGGCCATAATCGTGGACAAGGCAGCTCCCATGCACAGTTGAGGGCTGAGGTCAAGCATTCCTCCATCCTAGGAGAAGAACCATAATCAGAGCCCAGGACACTCTTGCCTGTGAGCACTCTCCCTGAGAGACAGTGTGAGGAATTGAGGATCACAGCAGTGATGAACACACACCAGGCCTCCAGCACTTGTCTATTAGGAGACCTCAATCCTTTACCAGCAATGTGGAACAATTGGTAACATCATCCAGATGAGCCAGTCTAATTCCAATGGCAACAACCCTCCCCTACAAGTGTTTGCTGAACTTATTCACTCAGTCTATCCTGGGGTCTTCCATGAAGAAATAACCACCAGGTAAGTACAAAGGGTTTTGTCTTCCTATGGCAGGCTTATTTCACTTTGCATAACTCCTTCCAGACCCATTCAAACCCAATAGGATTCTGTCATCTGGGATGTCTTAAACCATCAGAAGCACAGAAGCAGAAATCACAGTGGTAATACCTGGGATGGGGAAGAGGGAAATAAGGGCTTGTTCCTTGGGGACAACAGTTAGGCTTTGTGAGGTGAATAAATTCTAGAGACCCACTATGTGAGGAAATGTGCACAGATAAAGCCTGGGACAGTGGATTCCATTTGAGTGAGTCTCACTGGAGGAGTGTAGAGATGGCACTGTCCATTTCTGGAAACTTCCAGAGTTAAGTATAGAATGCAACTGTGGACCTGTCAGTGTGGACCATGAGTCAGTGTGCATGCGTCAGGGCTAATGAATATCCCACATGCATTCAGGAAGCTAGCTATAGGGAAGACAGAGAGCCCATGGTAACACTCTGTGTTGTCTACAGTTTCTCTAGACACTCAATACTAAATATTAAAAACTTGTTGTTTTTAATTAAATATGAGGTTAGAGATAAGAGAGAAAGAGAAAGCCTTTGTGTGTGATTCAGGTTGGATGTGGCTATGAACTTACACCACCTCAGCTGGTGGTGGAGTAAGCAGTAGGCTAGGGGTAGAAATGGCAGGAAGGGAACTGCGTCTGAGACATGTGGAGTTTGGTTTGTATCTGGCAGGGAAGAAGCTGCCACATGGTTTCATTGTCCTTGTCCTTTCTCACTCCAGTCATTTTCTCTGAGCAAGGCAATGGGTGACTCAGCACAGAACTGTGTCACAGAATCACTGTGTCCTGTCATATAGAAAACTCGGGAATCCTAAGCAAGGTCTGCTCACCTATTACACTGATGACAACCTGGCTATGACCTAGATTGTGTGGCTTCTTTGTAGCTTTGTTAGATAGAATGCAGAGACCCCAGACGGTTGAAAATCAGTCCCCTGGAATGGCATCAGTGCTCAACACCGCCATCATCTCACTTGAGTGTCAGTATGGCTGACCCTGGATGGTTTTTGAATTTTCATCAAATAAATTGAACAGAGCCTAGGCATGGCCAGAATTGAATTAGCATATTTAAAGGACTGGTTGAACAGAGAATTGCAATGGAAGGAAAAACGTTGCTCCTTCCTAGAAAAGCATGACATGCCACACGGACAGCACAGGTGATCCTGGCAAAAACTGAGAACACCCTGGCCCTGCCATGAAAACATGAGGGGATGCTGGCTGGGTCTTAAACACCCGGGGTGAAGGAGTAAGAGGCATGTCTGGCCAGAAGCACAGCTTACGCAGGGTTAGCCTCTCTTAGCATTCTAGAACGCCACTAGACATGTGCAAGGCACCTGAACTACAGGCCCATCTTGCTGCGGCTCCTGTTGCTCCTAGTTCACCTGATTGATTTTGGCTGGCGACATCTTAAGTCAATCGGTCTGCAAAGGCAATTGCTTCTCACATTAATTATTTTCTCAGTGAGCAGCCAAATTTAATAAACCAGAACAGTTTATGAAACAGGACTGTTTAGATATGAACAATTGGGGCTTCATTAGCCATGAGTTCCAACTTATCTCCTGCTGCCTGTCCTTTCCTTGTTCTGGGCCACTCGGAGAGGGAATTTTTGTCTTTGCAAAGACCTGGCTAGTACTCTCAGGTGGAACCACGATTGGATGACTCACCATACTGGGGCTGCCTTCTTCTGGCTCTCAGACCCTAGTTTCAAGGTCACATATGCAGTGGGCTGACACAAAGAGGAAACATCAGAGTACAAGTGTGGACTGGTGGACCGTGCTATACATCCCAGGTCTCCAGAAAGTCTCCAGCTCCAGTTGTCATGGAGATCTGAGGATTCTCCTAGCCTGATTACTATCTACCATTATGTGGCATTGAGTGTTGGCCTAGAAAGTGCTTCAGCAGGCCTTTTGGCTATCCAGAAAGTATCAATTACAGTATTGTACGGTGAATTAGATTCTGATGCCCACAGCCTGTAGCTGTGACTCTATTTAGGAAAGGATACTTTGCAAGCATGATTCAATTAAGGGTCTCAAAGTGAGACTCTTGTGGATTACACTGAGTTAGCCAAAATGCAACTCTAAGTGTTCTTAGACAAGCAGAGAAGTGGAGAGAGCCTCGGGAAAATGGAAGAAAGGCTGCAATGATACAGCCACAAGCCATGGAAACCTGAATCCCTCAGGTCCCTGAAACTGTATGAGACAAAGGAAGACCATTCTGAGGACTTTGTTATGAGGCAAAGTTTGAAGTTATAAGTTAGTTCTTCTACACAAGTCCAATGTGCAAATACTGGTTTCATTTCTACACATTAGCAACAAGCAATCTAAAACTGGAATTAGGAAAAATAGTTTCAGTTATAATCGTATCACAGAATAACACATTTAGGGACAAATTTAAAGAAAAGCAGAATATATATCCTGAAAACTACAAAATGCCCTTGAGAGAAATTAAACAAAGCTCAGGTGAATGGAGAAGAGCTGGTGCTCCAGGGCTATAGGCCTTAGGGGAGTAAGAGCAGCTCTTCCCAAGCTCTTACTGAGGCAGTGATGTGCCTTGGTATCACATTGAGGGAAGATGTGTAGACTCATATTGAAATGTTTTTTGGGTAAGAACAGGACAAAAGCAACTTTGAAAACACAAAAGGAAGTTGAAGGATGCTGCCAACCCAAACTGACAGTATAGCCACAGTCATTGAGGCTGTGTGCTGTCGGTGCTTGAAAAATAAAATCTTGAGGGGGCTGGAGAAATAGCTCAGTGGTTAAGAGCACTTCCTGCCCCTCCAGAGGATCCTAGTCAGGTCCCAGCACCAACATCTGGCAGCTCACAGCCACCTGTTCCTCCGGTTCCAAGAGATCTGACACCCACACACTCTTCTGGCCTCCAAGGGCCAAAACCCATGTGAGAAAAAAAAATCCTGGGTGTGGTGGAGTGTGTCTGTAATCCAAGGCAGAGACAGGAGGGGAGCTCACTGGCCAGCCAGGCCAGCCAAATTGGCCAACTCCAGCCTCAGTGACCAACCCTGTCTCAAAAAGAAAATAATGTTGACAGCGACTGAGAAGACCTCCACACACTAGCATGTACACATGCACGTGAACGTACAAATACATACACACAAACCTCATGCATGAACAATGAGCCTAAGAGAGCAGAATGGAGACAGGCCGTTGGCACCGTAACTGGGACCTCACACCCTCCTCGGTAGCTGATGGCACCACAGGAGGAAACCGCAGCCAGCCAGCGCCTGGACTCTGACAACACGCTCGGCCAGCAGGACCTGGCTGAAGCTCTAATATGCTGGACATGCCCTGTGGGGCCTGTGACACATTTGCAAAAGCAGGCAATGTCCTGGGATAGAACACAATGCAAACACAATTAAGAGAATTGAAACCTACAGTGTTCTCAGAGCATAATGGAGCTAAACTAGAAATCAATACAGCAGGACAACAGGAAACTCTCCAAGCACTTGGAAATTACACGAGGGCTTCTAAATGAGCCCTGGGGCAGAAAGGAAGTCTCAAACGACATTTAGAAGGAAACAGGTATGACCAAAGGGAGGAGAATACAGGACGGTATATTTATGATGCCGCGGCAACAGCGATGGTGGGGATGAACACTGTCACACGGTCACAACCGAAGCTCGCAAATGATCACAGTCTGTGTGTCAATAAACGGGGGAAATGTGGAGAGATAGACGGAAAACAGCATAAGGAAGGAAAGAAACGAATAACGTGTGATATGCAGTGATATATACCACAGACCCGAAGTCAGCGGAACTGAAGGGAGGGAACCAATGGGGGAAAATCTTGGTATTCAGAAAAATGACAACCCCTTAGAAAAACCATGAAAATAAAGAGCAGGAATTTTTAACAATTAAAAGACAGCAAAATATTACAAGGACCTTAAATCAGCAGTTGTCAACCTTCCTAATGCTGTGGCCCTTTAATCCAGCCCCTCGTGTTGTGGTGACCCTCCACCATAAAATTATTCCGTTGCTACTTCACAATTGTAATTTTGCTACTGTTATGAATTGTAATGCTAATAACTGATATGCAGAATATCTGATAGGCAACCCGGTGGGGGTTTCGACCCACAGATTGAGAACCATTGCCCTTAATGCATTGAAAGTCAGAACTACAATAACAAGATTTGCTTTAAAAAAAAAATCAAGGACCCAGAAGAAGTGAACAAAGTTCTATGGAATGTAGTAGCACAAAATAGCACAGATTTATCATCTCACAGTGTTCAAGATCAGAGGCTGAAATGGTCCTTTTCTTCCACCCAGAGCCAGCAGCACCTGCTGGTGACTCTTGGTGTCGTCCTTACCACCTTCTGTCCTTTCACGCTGCTTTGGTCTCTTGGGGTTGGATAGTCCTTATTTAATTCCTTATTTTAAGGCAGGTTATTAGGATTTGAATTCCACCTGCCACCTTCATTCCCACTTGGCTCCTCTAACCCCCTCAGCGGTTCTGGGAACCAGGATGTAGGTGTCCATCACCCCCACAAACTATCCACCAAGAGTAAGTAAGAAGCTGGACTAGTCCCATAGGCAGTGAGAAAGGTGAACTAATAATGGACACTCTTCCCAAGAGGGCTCATGGGAGACTCTCTAAGCATGGCTACTGTGGGACCAGACCTTTGACAAACTGCAGCCAACTCCACATAATCTCCCCCAGAAAAGGGAGTAGGGGAGAAAAACTTCTGGGTTTTTTGTTTTGTTTTTGTTTTTTGTTTTTTTTTTTTTTTACTGGAACTAGCATTGTCCTGGTATCAAAATTAAATATATCGCACAATGAGGAAGATGCTCTCACCAGATTAAACTACTAGCAAATAAATGAAAAAAAAATCAATCAAAATAATCAAGCACACGGCAATTTTAAAATGCAAAAAGCAATTAATGTAATAATTCCCACCAACAACCTAAAGAAGAAAAATCATCCAATCAAAACAATAGAAAGAGCATTTGATGTACCCACTCTTGGGACAAAAAGAAAAACTCTGAGAAAGTCAGAGGGGATTCACCAACTTGATAGACACACCCCAGTGGTGCTCAGTTAGAAATGGGGTGCAGAACGAAACAGAGTTCTCAAAAGATGAAACACAAATGGCTGGGAAATGCTTAAAGATTGGTAAACATCCTTAGCCATCAGGGAAATACAAATTAAAACTACTTTGCGATTTCATCTTACCCTAGACAAGATCAATGGCCAAGATCAATGAAACAAATGACTGCACATGTTGGTGAGGGTGCAGGAAAGGGGAACACTTATCCATTGCTGGTGGGAGTGCAAACTGGTACAACCACCGTGGAAATCAGTGTGGAGGTTCCTCAAAAAGCTTGAAAGTAGATCTACTATAAGATCCAGCTATGTCACCCTTGGGCATTTATCCAAAGGACTCTCTATCTTACTACAGACATAGTTGCTCCTCCATGTTCATTGTAGCTGTATTTACAATAGACAGAAACTGGAAACTGTCTAGATGTCCATCAACTGATGAATAGATCATGACAATGTGGTACATTTACACTGTGGAATATTATTCAGCTGTTAAGAAAAATGAAATTATGAATATTCAGGTAAATGGAATGAACTAGAAACAATTATCTCAGACCCAAAAGACAAATATTGCACATTTTATATGTGGATGTTAGCTTTTAAGCTATCAATAGTGATATGTGCACTTTATTTAGAATATCCACAGAGGTTTGGCGGCCAGGAGATGGCTGGGGGGGGGGGGGGGGGGGGAATCTTCCAAGGAAGGGGAAATAGAATACAGTGCTATGAAGAAAAAAAGGGGAAATCAGAATAGGAGGACTAAATGGAGAGTGGGATTCGAGGGCAAGGTAGGATAGAGAAAGGAATGTGAAGGACAGCCAACACTAAAGGCCTTTTGAAAAGCCTTGTGGAAATCTATTACTGTAGAAGAGCCCTAAATGTGTGCGTATTTAAATTCATGTATATGAGTATATAAATTTATATACATATATATATAAATTTAAGTAGAGTTATCATATAATAGAGGAGACAAAGCCCCAACTAGACATCATAGGCCACCAAGTCAAAGCTGAGTACCACAAATGTATTACATCTTGTTGACCTGTTGGTCGAAGGGACCCCATGGGCCTCCAAATGTTACAGGTTATTTCCAGTGCTATTGGTCACCCTCCACAGCCTGATGAGAAAACCCTGTTGCTGAAGTCACCACAAACGTATGCCATTGAACACTGAGGAAGCAAGCTGGTGTTCAATTAGATGCTTCACCCCTCTTGACTAGGATTCATCGTTCTGGAATGTACTATATGTGCTACCAAGGGAAAAAATTAATTAGCAGTGTCACCCAGCTACAAGGCCTGTGATTTATAATAGCAACCTGTCAGCAAGGTATATCCACTGGAGCAATAATGGCACAAATGTTAGGGAAGTGGCCAACTACTGTTTGGCTGCATTTAAGGCCTACTTCAGAGGAAAACATATCTGACATTGTTAATGAGGCAAAGAACCTGAGACTGAACAGGTCATGGCCCTAGGGGAAAACCTCCTTGAAGCGGGTAAGGCCAAAAGCACTGGGCCATGCCTTAAGCTAACAAAGAGCTCTGCCATGCTCAGTAGTATCCTGACCCAGAGGACCCTGAAACCGGACCCTCAAGATGACCACTGCTGACGTACAACCCAGAGCTAACCAGGAAACACCTTGGCAGCTGGAAGCAGAGCCCGCCAAAAAGTACACACATAAATACCTCAGTTCATTGTTTAATAAACGAGATTGCCAGAGCCTGTGCCGTTGGCTCTGTGTCTATTCACCCCCTGCCCCTGGGATCAGAGACAGTTGGGACCCCAGCTGCAGAGCAAGCAACACCCCCTAGTATTATTCTGCTAAATGACCATAGCAATAAAATAGCTCCTCATAGTAAATTGCTATATCCAGAGATCAGTC
Organism: Peromyscus melanophrys; assembly: GCA_902168415.1. NCBI lineage: Eukaryota > Metazoa > Chordata > Mammalia > Rodentia > Cricetidae > Peromyscus > Peromyscus melanophrys. Next base: position 54,565 of record CABHPR010157032.1, on the reverse strand, counting down.
CTTGGCTCACCCCTCATCAAAGAAGCTTCTTGTAGAAGGCAGTAATTAGCACTGAGACCCACAACTGGGCAATGGACAGGGAGTGAGAGACTTTGGAGTACTCAGCCCTAAATGAGATGTCTCTATCAGTCCCCTCCCCTCAAGGCTCAGAGAGCTATGTGAAACAGGAAAGTACTGCAAAAGCCAGAGGTGGTGGACAGACAACTCCAAGGAAACAGTGTGTTCCAGACACAACAGTGCTGATGTCCATATTAGCTCACAGCAGCTATGACAGCATTCACATGACCTGTACAAATTCTGTCAGTGCTGTCTCTGCTACCTGTCTTCCACGGTGCGAACAGCCTCTGCCACACTGAGCTGCTCCGCCATGGAACCTTGGAAACTGAATTGGGCATCTTCCATGAAGTGGTTTCTGTCTGATATTTTGGTCACACCAATGGTTTTACAATCATTTAGAATATACTAAAAAATCTTTCATTTCACGTATGTATGTGTCCACATGTGTTTGTGCCCACACATGTGCCCAGCTCTACATGAATACATGTGAACATGTGTATGGAGGCCCTTTGGTGTCATTCAACATGCACAGTCTACATTCTTTATTGAGACAATTTCACTAGCTGGAGCTCTCCTCGTAGGCTAGATTACTAGCCAGCAAGACCAAGGAATCTGTCTGTCTCTACTTCCACAGTGCTAGAATTTCAAGCATGGGACTCTGCACCCGGGCTTATTTACACAGGCTTTAGAGATCAGACCCGGGTCCTGTGGTGACCAGAAGGCACTTTCTAACTGAGCCATCTCCCCAGTGCCTACTTTACACCTTAAACAAGCAAAGTTTATGATCTCTTGACACCTTAATAAAATGCTCTAAAGATAAAAAAAAAAAGGAGAGATAGAGAGATGATTTCAGGTTGGCACAGCTGGGCTGAAATTGGGGTGTTAAGCAAGTGAGCTCCTATTTGGAGATTCTGGGATGAATCACCTCCCGAGTTCACTTGAGCTGTTGACAGGATCCTGTTCCCTGCAGATATAGGTGATCACATCAGCTATCCTTGGCCCTGTAGACATGTCCTTAAACATGGCATCTGTGCCACAAGCCATCAACAAAGATTGAACTCTCATCATATGACACATGGGACCTACCTTCCCTTCATCACATTTCTCCTCTTCCTTTCTTCCCTCCTTCCACTGAACATAGGTTTCTGATCTGAGGTATCATGTAGCTAGACTGTGCACACTCAGATGGCCTACCATAAACTATTTTTAGATGTGAATTCTCATTCACATCTGCAGTCCCCCAGTCACTTAACAAAGCACAGTCACAGTCCTTGGAACTAGGATGCTTCTTATTCTTCCACGTTAGGGGTTTATAAAAGTATACTCCAATGTATTTTCTAGCACAGCTGTATGCTGGGCACTATTCCACACTCCAGGAAGCTATGCATTCAAAAGGAGAAACTCTGCTCCCTTTGTGGAACTCACAATGTAATGGATGGGTACAAGAGAGAGCAAGGTCAATACACTCCATCACCTGAAGTGTTGGTGATAGCCAGCATCTTGGAATTGTGATGTGGATTTTAAGTTAATAATAAAAGACTTGCACTGAGCTCAGCTCTGTGCTAGCAGGAATTTATTTTCAATCCTTATAATACTCCTATAAGATTGAGATTTTTTTTTTAGTTCAAATTTACAAGGGAGGGTGTTGAGCTATAATGCTATGTCAATTTATTGTGTTGTAGTGGTTTGAATAAGAATGGCTCCCATAGGCTGATATATTTGAATGTTTAGTCACCAGGGAGTGGTGTGCCATGTTCCCCACCTTGATGATAATGAACTAAATCTCTAAAACTGTAAGCCATCCCCCAATTAAATGATTTCTTTTATTAGAGTTGCTGTGGTTATGGTGTCTCTTCAAGCAAGAGGACAGTGACTAAGACAGGTAAAGTGTATCTCAGCGCCAGAACACATACCTATACGTAAAAGACCATGGGTAAAATCCTTAGCAACATACACACACACACACACACACACACACACACACACACACACACACACAACATGGGGGGAGGGGGAAAGAGGGACAAAGACAGAGAGACAGAAGAAGAGGCAGAAAGAAACACACAGAGACAGATAGACAGATAGAGATAGAGAAGTGTTGTGTGGTAATTTATTCCTCCTCTGTGTATCTCTCTAAGTTGTGAGAGACCATATACTTAGAAGGAAAGGCAGTAACTCTCCAGGGCAGTGCTGGAGACACATATGACTGGATGGATGATTATATGTCACTAATGTTCTTTCACTATGTTAGGATGATTGACAGCATCCCTGTCTCCACTCTCTACACACCAGTGGGCGCCTGTCTAAGTCAGAGAACAGTGCCTCCAGTCCTTGACAAGTGCCCAGTGAATAGCCAAATCACCCTTGGCCACAAAATACTGCTGTAAGGTAATTCAGAGATGATATTTATGTCAATGTTTACCCATAACATAATAATGTTATGCTTATAAAGCTGTTAGCAAGATATTTGGATGAATATTATAGGATAATGAGAAGCATTGCAAACTTTAGATTGTGGTATTCTCATTATTTTGTTTAGATTATGTAGTTTTATTATGGAACAGTCCTAAGAAGATTGGCTGGATAAACTAGCTGAGCCTAATTTGAGATGGAAAACAGACCATCAGTACACTTCTAGATTGTTACATAATTATATTTTAAAATATATTAAATGTAAGTAATATCCTAATAAATTTTGAGACAAAATGAACAATGTGTTTGTGTGCTGAAGTTCAATAATGTTGGCTCGCTCCTAAAGAACTTCCCTTTTGGCAATGACAATGGACATTATTCTTTTAAAATGACTGCTTAAGGCTACTACAGGCTCACAGAGTTCAGGCAAGCATCCTTCCTGGGAGATTGGAGACCATACACATAGGACCACCCCGCCAGTGTTCCCAGGCAATGAAGAACAGAGGACAAAAGTCAAATATGCAGTAAGAATTTCCTGGGGAGAAATCCAGGACCTTCTGGGATGGCAAGGATGCTTTCTACATCCATTAGATGGTAGCTAACCATATCAATGAATTTTTCTTTAAAATGTGCACTTAAAGTCATCAATTTTGTTATGGTTAAATTTCGCACCAATAAAAAATAAAACATGCTTTGCTTAATAATAGACAGCAACATCTATTTTTAAAAAGGAAAGATATTGGCCCATATCTGGTGGTTGGTGTAAATGATCATGCATGTGCAAAATGTACTTTAGAGATTGATGATAGACATAAACGTGTCTACTTGCTTGAACAGCTTTGTTGGGATAGAATTCATATGGAATGAAGATAAACAGGAGAGTGTGAGCAGGAAATAAGAAATATTGAGAAAGTCTGGGGCAGAGTAGTTAGAGCAAAGGCTCTCCTGTAACATGGAAGTGAAAGGAGACTGGGCCAGGGCAGAAAGGAAAGGGACGGAAGAGGGAAGAGATGGGCATGGGAGTGGGGAGGACAAACAATAAACACATTTTGTTTGAAAATTTCTTAATGAAACCTAATTCCTTATAAGCTAATAAAAATAAAATTAGAAGTTCATGTAAGAAATTTGCTCATATAGTAAATAACTCAATAGTTGATTGTCACCCACAGACACATGCCAAATCACCACAATCAATTTTAGAGTAGTTTCTTTGCCTTAAAAAACAACACTATGACACATTCCCATTCACAATAGACTCAAAGGAAACAAAATATCTAGAAATAAACCTAATCAAGGAAGTGAAGGACCTCTACAGTAAAACCTTTAAACCTCTGAAGAAAAAAATAGAGGAAGACCCTAGAAAACGGAAAGACATACCATGATCATAGGTGGTAGAATTAATACAGTGAAAATGACCATTTTACAATAGCTGTTTATAGATCCGATACAATCCCAATAAAAATCCCCATCTCACTCTCCACAGAAATAGAAAAGGTATACTAAAATTCATATGGAACCACAAAAAAAACTAGAGAGCCCAAACAATCCTTACCAAAAAGAACAATGCTGGGTAGATCACTATTCCAGACATTAAGATATATTACAGAGCCATAGTAACAAAAACAATATGGTACTGGGACAAAATAAGACATACAGATCAATGGAACAAAATTGAAGATATGAGTACATGTAACTTCAGCCATTTAATATTTGACAAAGATGCCAAAAACATAAGCTGAAGAGAAGAAAATCTCTTCAACAAATGGTGCTGGGAAAATTTGATATCTACCTGTAGAAGAATGAAATTAGACTCGTTATCAAACTCATTTAAAAAAAAAAGAAACTTCAACCAAATAAATGACCTGAATACGAAACACAGAAACTACTAGAAGAAAACATAGGCATTATACAGGTGTAGGGCACAATATAGGTAGAATATTGTTGCAAGATATTTAGTTATACTGTATAAAGATGTCACTGTGGTTGTTTTAATAAAAAGCTAAATGGCCAGTAGTTAGGCAGGAAGTATAGCAGAGAGAGCTGGACAGAAAGACCTCTGGGAAGAAGAAAGGCGGACTCGCCAGACACAGAGGAAGCAGGATGGGCAGTACAGAATAAAGATAAATGAACCACATAAAAGAACATAGATTAAAAGGTATAGGTTAATTTAAGTTATAAGAACTAGTTAGGAACAAGCCTAAGCTAAGACCAAGCTTTAATAATTAATAATAAGTCTCCATGTCATTTTTTGTGTGCTGGCAGCCCAAAGAAAAATCTGTCAACAGGATATGACATAGATATAGGGCAAGACTTCCTGAATAGGACTTCATTTGCACAAGAATTAAGGCCAACACCTGACAAGTAGAACTTCATAAAACTAAAATGCTTCTGCACAGCTAAATAAATAATCGACCAGGTAAAGAGGAAGCCCACAGAATGGAGAGAATCTTTGTCAGCTATACATACATCTGACAGAGGATTAATATCCAGAATATATTTTTTAAAAACTTGAAAAACAAAGAATAGAAAAAATTGACCCATTTGAAAAATGTGCCTTGGATCTGAACAGAGAGTTCTCCAAAGAAGAAAAAGTGACTAAGAAATATTTGAAAAAGTGTTCATCATCCCTAGAAATTAGGGAAAAGCAAATCAAAACAACTTTGAAATTTCTTCTTATTCCAGTAAGAATGGCAAAGAGCATCAAAACAGCTGAAAACAAAGGCTGGAGTGGGTATGAGAAGGGGGACCTATCATTCACTGTTGGTAGGATTACAAGTTGATGCATCCGCTATGGAAATCAGTGTGGAGAACTCTCAAAAGGCTAAACATACATCCATCATATTACCCAGCTACACCACTCTTGGGCATCTGCCCAAAAGACTCGCCATCCTACTCTAGAGATACCTATTCAGCTGTGTTCATTGCCGCTTTATTCACAACAGCGAGGAAATGGAGACAACTTAAACAACCTATGACTGATAAATGGATGATGGAAATATGGTACATATGCCCTATGGATTCCTGCTCATCTCTAAGGAAAAATGAAATCCCTAACTTCGCAGGCAAACTGATGGAACCAGAAAAGGTCACATTGAATGGGACAACCCAGATCCAGAAAGACAAGTGTCCCATGTTCTCTCTCATTGGAGGCTCCTAACTCCAAGCCTTCAGATGTGAAAATATATTCTAGAAGAGCTGCAGAAACCAGGAGAGAAAAAGGGACCATTGCTGAGGTGGGGGAGGGGGAGCAATAGAGAGGGGAAGAGCAGGTACAAGTGATTTGATCGGGGAAGTGGGGAAAGGGAGGGCTGTAACTAGGGAGGGAGGAGATAAATACAGAAAAAGGAGGGAGGAGGCTAAAATAACAGTAAGGATGTCTAAAAAGTCATAAGGAGTCATAATATTAACTATTTACCTAAAAACCCTAATCCGCATAAGTCTGTGTATAAATGTACATAGATAGTTTAAGTGAAATTTTCTCATCTGGGATAACAATGCTTCCTCCAAGGGCTACAGACTATCTAACAAAGGTTCCAATACTAGGCATGAGAAGCTGTCTTTTCAGGTGTTGGTCAGAGTTATCCAACAGATCCCCTGGAACATACAGCCTATTGCTATTGCCTTTGGCTGTCCTCCAGCGGTGAAAGGCAAGCCCCTACTGCTGAAGACACCTTGTACTTCAGACACAGGGCCAGAGGTCCATGAGCTGTCATTGGCCTGATGCCTCCTCACTGAAGACTAGCTTTCATAGTACCAGAAGTCACCATTCAAGTTCCCAAAGGAGGGAAGCAACCAATAGTCCTACCCAGCGATGACACATATAACCACATCAACAACCAGCACGGCACAGTAAGCCTAAGTATACAGCAGTGGCACACATTCCTGGTGGTAACCAACAGCTCTCTAATTGGACTTGAGGCCCACTTACAAAGAGGGAAATCATGCCTGACACTAGAAATTTAGCTAACTACCCAGGGCTAGTGAAGTCATGGATCTTGGAGAAGAACCTATAACTACCGCTTCACTAAACCAGCATAATCCCTAAATACATCCTAAATATTCATGCTATACCCACAGTTAACTATAGTCCTCACCTTCATTAGGGAAACTTCTCTTTGAAATGAGGAAGAGCATTACAGAAAAGCACAACCAACTCAAGTGCAGAGTTGTGGAGCCAGCTCCAAAGGATATGTTCACAAAATCACTCCCCATCTGAGACTCGGAACAGTGAACGAGGGGGACAAAAGATTTTAAGTGCTGGAATAAACCTTGAGCAGACCCTTCCAGACTCTGACCAAGGCCCTGTATTGAAATTACAGCCTCTTTCCCCCACCTCCGTTGCCTGACATCAGGACAAGGCAGTTTCCAAAGGTAAAAATGACCTTGTCTAGGCAAACACTCCAGGAGGGGGAAACTGTAGACTGGCATGTAGCTCCCTGAAGCTGCATCAATTTCTCGTTCTTCAAACTCCCTATAAACTCTAATTATCTCCTCCCCTTTCGGCAGACACTCTCTTCCCAACGTGTCTGTCTCTCACTGAACTAAACAGTCCAGTCTGTTGAGGTAGACTCCAGCACTGTTGCGGCCTGTTTAAGATGCCTGGGAAATCTAACAGAGAGATACAGAAGATCTGGAAGTTTGCTATGAGACTGTGTCTTCTAGTAATGTCAGACGCTACACCCTTAAAGTGCTGTGGATATCGTTCTGTATAAATAAAACACTGATTGGCCAGTGGCCAGGCAGGAAGTAGGTGGGACAAGGAGAGAGGAGAATTCTGGGAAGTGGAAGGCTGAGTCAGGAAAACACTGCCAGCCGCTGCCATGACAAGCAGCATGTAAAGATGCCGGTAAGCCACGAGCCACATGGCAAGGTATAGATTTATAGAAATGGGTTAATTTAAGATATAAAAACAGTTAGCAAGAAGCCTGCCACAGCCATACAGTTTGTAAATAATATAAGCGTCTGTGTGTTTATTTTATAAGTGGGCTGTCAGACTGCCGGGGCTCGACAGGGACTCGGAGAGAAAACTCCAACTACATTAAAGTCTCACCAACATGGCTGCTTAAACCTGAGCCAAACAAGGTCAACAAGAATAAACATACCAAAGTGAATGGGGAAGAGATCTCCAGATCTCAACCCTACATAAAGCACTACAAGCCACTAAGAAATTCTAAGAGTGAGAGACATGCTCTAGGGAAGAGCACACCACTTAGTCATTCAATACCAAATGGTCAGCTCTGAAAACGAACATACAAGTAACAAGGTGCAAACTGAGAAGGTTATATTTAGGAGTCTATACTCATAATTAACAAAAATTATCACTGCATACCTATGTCTGTGGCCATGAATTTGAAAGAGAGTAAGGAGGGATATATGGGAGGGTTTGAAGGGAGGAAAGGGAAGGAAGGGAGAAATGATATAAAATATAATCCCAAAATTAAAAGAAAATTCTTACATAAAAAAATACAACCCCATGTCCTTACTATTCTGCAAAGACATCCTTTAAAAATGGAAGGACCCGTCCTCATAATGACACCACCATGTGTTTAATAGGAGAATGAGAAAGAAATCTTAGACAAAACAACAGCTCACTGAGAAACTCAGCATCCTACACACACACACACACACACACACACACACACACACACACACACATACACACACACACATTCTGTGCACAGTAGTGCAATAGGAACAGGCTGTGTTGAGCCTGCACAGTGGAAGCCTGGTTATTTCCCTAATACAAGAAAAAAGATGCTTGGCTTCTGCATAGCATGTTGCATTCCTGAATTTTCACTTGTCTATTGCATCCTTTTTGGTGAATTCTCCAGCCAATAGACTAAAATGGAAATCCAATGCCTTCTCATGACCTAGTCCCTTAGAAAGCTCCAAGATGGCACTGTGGCAGGATGGTCCCTGCAGGCTGGTGGGCACAGATAATGCTTCTGTAGGTCCTTAGGAAGACACAGTATCTTCCCCAAGGCCACATTCCTATCAATTGAAAGCTATTTCCAAGGCAAGAGTTCAAGCGTCTCCCATGGATAAAATGCAAGGTGACATGTCACGTAACCTGAGGGTCACTGTTAATGCCAGCCCCCGACTAAGCTCCTTTCCTCCTCTAAGAAGCCATCCCCTTCCCAGGAAAGGGTACTGGAGTCCACACACAGCACCTCAGACACAGAAGGAATGTTGGTTGTCACCACTGGTCGGCTTTGAGCCTCAATCAGCTTAACCATGCATGGTCTCAGGCCGGGAACCCAGTGCTTTTCTCAGGCTTGAAGTACTGATCACACAAATTCACCAACCCAATGAAAACTCAGAGTCCTGGTGGTAGAGTTGTCAGGGTCAAAGCCTGGCTCCGGCAGCCTTAAGATGCTTGGCAGAGCTGGCTGTCTTCAATACGCCAACAAAAGAGATAGGCAATGGTGAGAAGGGATGATGGATATTAACACAATGGGCCACATTGGGAAGGCCGAGCAACACACTCAAAGTCAACCTTCAGGCTACCGGCATGAAGCTTGTGTCTAAGTAGAAGGCAAGGGGGCACGCATAACTAAGAAGTCCTGGTCCAGGTATGATCCCACCCATCATTAGTCCATCATTTTCTTTGTTCATGTCTGTCCTGTCTTGTGGTCCAATAAGTTGTAAACAAAGTAAAATCTCTTCCTGTTAGATAAATTCAGTCATCTGACTGCCACCAGGCTTCATCCTTTCTCTTCTCCCAGCATGAGATTCCTGGAGAAATTCCAATTCCTTGTGAACCAATTTTCAATAGTATGCTAGCCAAGAAGAAAGCCACACATGTCTCTCTCTATGGTGCCCTCGCTGACCTGATGGCTACAGTGTTGTGGTCCTACCCTCTCTTCGGGAGCTCTATTCTATATCTCTAACAAGCATCTGAATGAACATATAGGATGAGCGGCAGTGGACTCTTTGGGATGGATTCTGAAGGACAGTGTCATAGCCCAGCACTGCCTTGGCTAAATTACAGATGAACAGGATGTGTGAGGAAGGCATAGGGACAGAAGCCCCTTACAGCGCCATTCCTTGTGGAGAATACAGACCTGCCCAATTCACTCAGGGACTTTTAGGACCTGATTCATTTGTGGATCACACACACTACCAGTAATTATCTGGAAATTGTACCCTAAAATTGCTTCAAATTCGCCCTAAATGAAGTGCAGATAATTGTTGTAATTAGAAAGGGGACGTATCCTAGGAAAGCTGCAGATAAAAGTCAGATGAAATAATGTTGGCATTGAGTGACAAAGACAGAGGCTGAGTTCAAGCATAATTCTGGTTTTTGAATGCCCTTTGGAAGATAAGGTATTAAAATACCCAGATCACTAATTAAGCCATCTGCCTCACTCCGGCACTGTGAGTTCACATAGACACTCACGCTTACCGCATTAAAGTAAAATTTTCCTTAGGGGAAGGGCCTTTAAAAGAATGGGAAGTCATGTCACTTATCTAGCTATGCTGAATGTACCTGGTCTTTGGAGTTCCAACTCCTTTGAGCAGCCCCACCTCCCATTTTTAAGAACCACTCTGTCGTCATTGACTTACTGAAGAAGCCACAAAGCAAGTTGACATGTTCAATAAAGGAACAAGAGTAAATTACCATGCCTGTGACATTCATTTAACAAACGTAAGTTACCGACCTTGCACTGTGAGAGTCCATGCCTAAACACCCTCCTCCCCCCACCTTTTGGAAATCTCAGATAAAGCTGAAATCATTCAGTGACTGTATACCCTAGGCCAGTGACATTCCGATTTCTCAGAATTTTAAATTTTGCTTCTTTTCTCTTGTGTGCAGATCCACGCATGCACATGGAGGTTAAAATATGACCTGTCGCTCCTTAGGAGTCATCTCCCTTGTTTTGCTGAGACAGAATCTTTCATTCACCTGGAACTCGCCAAGTAAGCTGGGCCGGCCAGCCAGCAAGCCTCCAGCTCTGCCTGCCTCTCCCTCCCTCGTTCTGGGATTTCGAGCATGTGCCGCCATGCCCAGGTTCTTTGTAGGTGGGTCCTGGGGATCAAGTGAACTCGGATTCCTGTGTTTGCCAAGCAGGTGCTGTCTGGACTGTGCTGCCCACTCGGCACAGGATTTTACATTTTGGAGCTTAATGTTCCTCCATCCTTATCTTTCTTCACAATGGTCAATCATGTAATTATAGCTGTTCATAGTTTAGTGTTAGCCCCATACTGCTGCCTGTCACTGCAGTCCACAAACTAGAAATGCCTAAGCTGTCCACCAAGCGTCCCTGACACGGGCTCAGCTCACTACTACAGCAAGCTGTGTTATAGGCCTGTTACTAAGCCTTAGTTTCTTGTTTCTAAATGAGGACAGTCAAGGTTACTCTGAGTAATATAAAAGTTAGATTGCTGGGCCAGTGGAGCAGGCCTAACAATGCTATTGTTTATTTTGAAAATTACTTCTCCTAAGATGAGCAAATTGTAAGGAGGGATAAGGCATCTTACTGGCACTTTGTCTTAGATTAATCACTTGGAAATAAATCATTGTCTTAAAAAGATGGTTCACACAAGAAGGCCTTAATGTATTCAGGTGAAGCCTCCAGAGACTTAATGGAGTTGAACCATGAAAATCACCTCTCACTGCAAAAAGCCTACTTCCTGGACAGCTATCATTTTTCCTACCCTCATTTTGGAAAATCAAGTGACAGAAAAGCTAATTAAAATGTAGATCACAGAATAAATGCTCCTAGAGAGTGGGAAGTAAGAGTCGGCCAGTCTCTGTGTCAGGAAGATGGATCTTTGCTTTATAAGAAGTCCTTCTTTTCCCTCACTGACCAGTGACCTCTGACCATTGACTGAATTCCTTACTGAAAGCCCCTCAATCCACCCTTCTGAACACAAGCCTGTAAGCAACTTCCCCCATGTTGGCTTTATTTGAAAAATAACAGAATTAACCCAGTACTGGACTTTGAAAAATCGTACATGCAATTCCCCAGAAAATGAAATCCCTTAAAAATTTACATACACAGGACTTAACAAAAATATGTCTAGCAAAACAATATTTAAAAAAAAAAAAAAAAAAGGACGGACATGTGTGGGACGCACATCTATAAATAGCAAAGATAACATGTAAAACCCCACCTTTAGAACATCGTCACTACCAATTAGACATGGTCTGTAGACACCACTTCTGTCAACACACAGGGACAAGGTACATGGGAGGACATGGGGACACTGCTGCTTTCCAGAGGTGACTCTGTTTTATCTGTGTCTGTTTCAGTATGCTTCTGAGTAAATCAGAAGGCTTTGGTGCCAAGGCTTCTGCCTCAATGTGCACAGGGCACTGCCTGAGGGGCCCCTGGGGGCCATGATGATGCTACAGGTATGCCTCATAGAGCCAGGAAATCACAAGACCATAGGAAGTGAAGTGAGATGGCCACTGAGAGGCTGGGAGAATATCAAAGCTGATAGTGTCTACTCTGGGATCACTTCCCTTTAGATTTCAGGACATCAGTTTTGGATCTCATTCTGTTTGTTATCTCCTCAACAGCCCATGGAAGGTACTGAAAAATATACATGTGAGCTGGACTACTTGCCAACATTAAGGACAAGCCAGACACTGCCAAGTTTCTAGGCTGAGTCCTTCTCAGACAAGACTGAAATCCTTGCACCCTCTGCCTTCTACTTGTAAACTAGCAACATTTGGAGTGACGCATGCCCCAAAGCTAGCCTACTCACAACACCTGCCAGCATGACCACTGGAGCTCCAAGAACCAGCAATTATCTGTTTTTAAAGAGAAGTGAACATAGTTGAACCTCACAGTCATGTAGAGAATGCAATGGATACTGTGATTCAATTATTACTGAGGTTAAATCTGCCCATCATGAAGAAGCATTGTCTGAGGTCCCAACTTGCTTCCTACTGCTGTGACATATAAGTGGAAGTTTCTGTCCCACCAGCAACTCCCAAATACCCAGCAGCTGCTTCCCAGATAATTGACTCTGAGGCTTAATATTACTTATAAAAACTCGGCCAGTAGCTCAGGCTTATTACTAAATAGCTCTTACACTTAAATTAGCCCATAATTCTTATCTACGTTTAGCCACGTGGCTTGGTATCTTTTCTCAGTACAGCATTTTCATCTTGCTTCCTCTGTGTCTGGCTAGCGACCCCTGACTCCAGCCTTCCTCTTCCCAGAATTCTCCTAATCTGGTTGCCCCACCTATACTTCCTGCCTGTCTACTGGCCAATCAGTGTTTTATTAAACCAATTCCAGTGATAAATCTTTACAGTGTACAAGAGGATTATTCCACAGCAGTGATAAGCACCATAACCAAAGTAATGTGGAAGGAAAAGGTTTATATCAGATTACAGCTTACAGTGTACAGTCCATCATCCAGGGAAGGTGAGTCAGGAACTCAAGCCACAAACCTGAAGGCTGAAACTGAAGCAGAGGTCTTGGAGAAATGCTGCTAACTGGCTAGCTCCTCATGGCTTGGTCAGTCTACTTCTTTATACAACCCAGGACAACCTGTCTGAGGTTGGCACTGTCCACAGTAAGCTTGGACCTCCTGTATCAATTAGCAATAAAGAAAATAACTGATAGACATTGTCATGGACCCTTCAAATCTTATTATTTCATTCTTATTTTTCTTTAAAACTGAATAATATTATATTGTATAAAATGTAACACATTTTTGTTAAGTATTTATCACTTGATGGACATCTAGCCCACGATAAACAAAGAAATAATGAACAGGAAAGTAAGACAGTAGACTGTATCTATATAGTAAGATATAGCATCATCTTTGGGGTATATGCCTAAGAGCAATATAGCTGGATCTTGTGACAGATCTATTTCTTGCTTTTTGAGAAACCTCTACACTGACTTCCATGGTGGCTGTACCATTTTTCACTCCCACCATCAGGAAAAAGTGTTCCGCTCCCCCCACATCCATGCCAGCATTTACTGTCATCTTTCTTTTAAATCTTCTCCACTCAGACTAGGGTAAGATAAAATCTCTAAGTAGTTTTGATTTGCATTTCCCTGGTGGCTAAGGATGTTGAACATTTTTTAAAATGATTCACAAGTCATTTGCATATCATCTTTTGAGAACCCTCTGTTTAGTTCCCTGTCCTAGTTTTTAATTAGATTGCTTCTCTTTTTTGAATTTAATATTTTGAGAATTCCATATGTAAGTATGCACATCATCTTCACCCGTCCCTTCCAACTCCATATGTATGTATATCTCCTACGGAGTCCATTGGTGTTGCTCTTATGTATATGTTTTCTATCTAGGGCTGACTACTTGGGATTGGGTAACCTAAAGGAGACTCATCCCTGGCGAAGACTGCTTCTCCCTCTCTCGGCAGCCATGGATTGCCTGTAGTTCTTCATCTAGGGGTGGGACCCCGTGAGATTTTCCTCCATCAGTGTTGGCATGTTTCCTTCTGGAGCAGACAGAGACCATTACAAAAATTCACAACTTACCAAAATACAGAGAACAACAGACCAGGGATGCCGAACTCCAATTCATACATCTATGACGTAACTCCTACACCAGAGGCTCGGGAACACTGAAGAAGAAAGGTGGAAAGCCTGTAAGAGCCAGAGGACCAGGGTAGCTGCTCTAAGAAATCCCTTCTATAAATGACAAAGAGTTGAACCCATGAAATCTCGGTAATATGGCTGCCTAAATAAGACCTGAACAATGACAATACCAGTTGTTTTCCTGATGTTTAGCTTTTAGGTTTTTTGTTTATCTAGTTACCGACCTTTTTATAGATGTATAACTCATAAAGATTTTTCCCATCCTGTAGGCTCCATTCACACAAATAATGGCCTCCTTTGCTTTGTATAAGCTTTTAAGTTACATGTGGTCTCATTTGTCAGTTGTTGGTCTTAATACATAGAGCCTGCCCAGAAACTACTTTCCTGAGCTTGGACTTGTAAGATCAAGCATATTCCCTATTTTTTCACCTATCCGATCCAGGATATCAGGTCCTCCGGTGGGGTCCCTGACCCACTGGAGTTGTTCTGTGCAGGGTGGGAGGCACTAGATTCCTTCTTCCTGGTACAGCTGTCCAGTTTGACCAGCACCATCTGTCAAAGACGATAAGTTTTCTCCAATGTGTATTTTTGACCTCTATCAAAAATCAGTTGGCTCTAGGTGCAAGGACTTACATCCAGATGCTCAGTCTCATTCCACTGACCAATGTGTCCGGTTTTATGCCCGTATGACGCTATTTTTATCACTGTTTCTCTGTAGTATAACGGAAAGCATATAAAGCTATTTACCTATTCCTAACTATGTCAGGAATTTTTCATTTTTCATGATGGATAAGCACGTAAAAATATATTTCACAATGAAAGTATCAAATCCAATGAGAAGCTCCACAGCTTCTAGAATGACTATTATAAGTGTATAGAAGTTCATTGGGTTACACAGTCTTTGGGTCTAGTTAATTTCAAGGTACAATGTTTTATTTATGTGAAAATTTTATAATAATGTTTAATTTTTTTTAATCTGAGTGCCATCCTATTGTCTGCCCATCTGTGATCTGTGGCTGTCTGCCACCTTCTACTCTGGGTCCAGTCTAGGAGCCCCATCAACCTGCTATTAGCTCTTGTCCTAAACCTTAAGGTACCAGACTTCTGTATTTTTCCTTGGTCTCCCTGAGGGGGGTCCCCATGGCTGCTGGGAAACCTCTGTGGTAGAAACTGCCTTCCTGACCTCTGCTGGATCAACAGTATCTAGTCTCCCTGTCTAGCCCGGCTGTCCCACTGACCTGCTGACCGTGTGGCACCTGCTGCTGGGACCTCTATATATCCTTTCAAGGCTCCAGCTTCTATGCAGCTGCAGGGTTTTGAGGGACGTCCACCCTGCAGTCTAGCACTCTTTCCTCACAAAGGACTGCAGTACTTTTGTATGTAAACCATGAACTTATGAGCACAGACATACACTGAAGTCTACAATGTACATTTCCAAATGTAAAAATGTAGACAAACAGGCACTGAACACATTTTTCTATTAAAGTGGCCCTAGATGCTTTCCAAGGCTAATGTCCCAGATGGCTCTGTGGAAGAGTCCCAGCCGCTGCCCAGGGTCCTGTGGCCCCTACACTAACAGTGGTGAGTGTAGAGGGTCACATAGCTTGCCCCTGTCCTTGGTGACCTTGATAACAGTGACTGTCACTCTCTGAGTCTTCTACATGGGGATTAAATATGGACAGATGTGGCTGTCTATGAGAAAGGCTCCTTCCTCTCTTTTCTGATACTCAGCCCCCTGGAGCCCTTACGCCAATGGCACAGCAGAATCCAAGGCCCAGTTTGGAAGGTTCCACTCACCTCTAGAGGGTGCCAATAACCTAGATCTCTCATCTCCCCATCTCAGAAAGGCCCGCTCCCTCTGTCCCCATCCTCAGTTGGTAGGGCTGCCCCGCCCATCCAAGGACCACCCTAAGAACACACACAAGCTTCTCGTTGGTTTACTCTGTCAACCTGTTTCTGCTTATAGACAAAATTACAAAACCGAGCTGGGTGTGGTGGTTCACACCTTTTCCAGAACTCTGGAGACTGAAGTAGAGGGGTCACCATGAGTTTGAGGCCACGTTGACCTACAGAGTGAGACTGTACCACAAAGAAAAATTAAAAATTAAAAAGCATGGGCTGGAGAGATGACACAGCAGTTAAGAGCTTTTACTGTTCTTACAGAAGACTCAAGCTTGATTCCCAGCACCCATGTCAGACAGCTTACAGCGGCCTGTAACTTCAGCTCCAGGTGATCTTATGCCCTCTTCTGGCCTTTGAAGGTACCTGCACTCGCATACATACGGCCTCTGCACAGACATACATACACACCTGTAATTACAAAATAGAAACAAATGTTTAAAAACTCAGAAGCAATAGGCAAAGCTACAACCTCTAAGTTACTCAACTCTTCACTGAATTGACAGCTTACGTGAGTGAAGCTTCAAACCTTTCTGCTGTGGGATGTCTTTCTGTATGCTGTGAATATATGCTGTTCCCATTGGTTAGTAAATAAAGCTGCATTGGCCTATGGCAGAGCAGGATGGAGCCAGGTGGAAAAATCCAAGAGAGATAATAAGAAGAGAAAGGAGAGTAAGGGGAGACGCCAAATTGCTGTCCAAGAAGCAACATGTAATGGGACGCAGGCAAAGTCACAGAACATGTGACGATACATAGATAAATAGAAATGGGCTAATTTAAGATGAAAGAGCTAGCTAGCAAGAAACCTGCCATAGGCCATCCAGTTGGTAATTAATGTAAGTCTCTGAGTGATTATTTTATAAGCAGCTATGGGACCGCAGGGCAGGGTGTGACTGTCCAAACTTCTGCTACACATTTCCTCTGTTCAAGACTGTCTTCACTGAACTCACAGCTTACCTGAGTGAGGCTCCAAGCCTTTCCTCTACTCAAGACTGGAAACTGAGAACAAAATAATGTCCATGCAGTCCATTTTATTATGCCTTCATCATTACTTTTAAAATCAGCCACCATTTCTCACTCCCTAAGCTTTTGATGCACTACCCATAGCTTGGCACCAGTGAGTCCCTCCTGCTCATTTTTTCTTTCATGAAAATGAAACTCCCATCTCACCCTCTCACCTGGGACTTTGTGATTGAAATCTTCCTCCTGCTTCCCTGAACATTTCTGGGGCTGCAGTACACACAGGCAAGTTTATTTAATCATGTTAGTCAGCAAACTACAGGCAGGCCCAGAGAGGAGGTGAAATGTTCTAATCACTATGTAACCTACATTCAGACTTACTATGTGCATGTGCTTTTACACACACACACACACACACACACACACACACACACACACACACACAAAGTAAAAACCAGTGACGAGCTCAGATGTTGTTTCTCAGGCTCCTCAGGCTCCACCACCTTTTTCTATCTCTCTATTCTTTTTTGACAGGGTCTCTTGTGGTCTGGAACTCACCAGGTACGCTAGCCAGGGCTCTGTCTCAGCTCCCCCAGTGCTGTGATTACAAGAGTCACACCTGGCTTTTTATGCGGGTTCTGGGGATTGAACTCAGGTCTTTATGCTTCTTTGATAGGCATTTTACTGACTGATCCATCTCCCCAGCCCCACACTCAGACTTTTGATTACTGAAAAGCAACCTGCCGCTAAGAACCCTTTCTGTTGACACTGAGTAAGTAAAGGACACATTGTTCAAAGGCATTGAGACACCTTTTTGCTTGACCATTAGAAACCAGAGAGCGAAGAACAAAGGTTTGAGCTAGCATTGTGCTTAGATATTTAATAAATCTACATTGGCTAAAGGGTTTAAGCTCCAGGAAAGCAAGCAGTAAGCTCACACAGAATTGCTCACTGTCCACGAGCATACATCAGGAATACAGGTCATGGCTCTCTTTTCAGGGTTTTTATCTCCGTCCGGCACAAAGACTCAATGTGCGGCACCCACCTTCTGCAACACAATGGATGCCACATGTCAGCTATTACAGCGCAAGTGAAAGCCAAATTTCTTGTGAAGTTGAGCATCTAGTCTGCCCATAACTCCCCAATAAGGTCACTTTGTTCTTTAACAGACACTCACTTCCAAAGCAATGAAGAGAAAGGATTGTAGAGAGGAGTACATGGTCAGGACAGAAGCTAATCTTCCCTGGTCATCTGCAAACTGGAAGGAGAGAATATGGGTGTTCTGCCCTTCCTCCACGAGCCCAGCTTCCTCTACCCAGTGTCTTGGTCAGCGCTCTAGTGCTGTGAAGAGACACCACGACCACAGCCACTCTTAGAAAGGAGAACATTTAATTGGGACTGGCTTACCCTTTCAGAGGTTTAGTCCATTGCCATCATGGCAGGGAGTATGGCAGCATGCAGGCAGACATCATGGTGCTGGAGAAGTTAAGAGTTCTAAATCTGGATCCAGAGGTAGCAGGAAAAGATATTGGGCCTGAGCTTTTGAAACCCCAAAGCCTACCCTCAGTGACACACTTCCTCCAACAACGAAGTTGTACCTCCTAATCTCTCTCAAGCAGTGCCACCCACTAAGGACCAAACATTCAAATCTATGAGCTTCTAGGGGCCATTCCTATTCAAACCACCACACCAGATCTGTCAATATGCGAGAATCTCACCCCCAAAGGCCCATGACTATCAGCCTGACTTAGGGACGGATGACAGAGATGGCCCCACACCCAGCCAATAGCCCCCTCCAAATCTGTAACAGATGGCCCCTGGCCATAGTGATAAGCAGTTGTGTGGACACAGGCTACTCATGAAGCTTTCAAATGATGGTTGTTTTCCATACACGTGGGGGGTATGTGGGAACTCCACACTGAGAACCAAACGCTACAGTGAAGCCCTGTTAGGCCTTGGGGCCCTGCAATCAAACCTTACCCTGAAACCAAGTGCATATGTCCTGGTACAGAGTAGAAAGGGCCTGCTGCTCCCCACAGTACCAAAGCAGGAGCCTCTGTTCCTCTGTCCTTACCCAGTGTGCAGGTCACTCTAGCAGTCTCTGCATGTCCCCTCTTACTGTCCTTTTAGTTGTTTTACTTTTAAGTTACAAAATCAATAGGCTTTTATGGTTTTTTAAAAAAGCACTAACATTAAAAAAAAAAAAAAGGTAAAAGACCCATTTGCCCTGCTTGGGTCTCTACTAGCCTTTCCTATAAAGAATCAGTGGGTTGGTTTGTTTGCTTGCTTGCTTGTTTTTGGTGGGAGGTTTCCTTTACCACCTTCCCTGTACTTTTAGAAATGGACTATGGTTCTGATATGCATCACTAAATGTTTCATTGTATTTGTGGGCATTAGATTTATACAAAGAAATTCCAAAACTGAGAATCTTCCACATCAGTTGTTTTCAGTTCTTGGCCATCGACAAGAAGGTCTTGGTAGACGTGCATCTCTCTACGTGGTCATTTCTGTGGGAAAGTTTTGGAATATCATGGCTGATAGATTGAGATACGTAGATGCCTGTTTTAGATGGAGGTACATCAATCTTCCAAAAGACTGCCAGTTTTGGGTTCTCTAACCATGAGTGTTTGAGTCCCCTCTATCAGTGCCAATCCAATGCATCTTGTTATTTTAAAACTTTCATGGCTACTAGAGAGACTGAGCATCTCTTCCCAAGTTCAATGGCCACACAATTTTACTGCATGGAAGAGAGGAATTAGTGGGCTGGGCAGTGGTGGCGCATGCCTTTAATCCCAGCACTCTGTATCGAAGACTAAGGGGATCCAGCCCCTCGATAGTCCCCTCCCAGGGTCCAGGAAGAATCTACAACCAGCTGATAATTAATCTTTGATGGAAAGAAATGAATCTATGTAACGAAACTCCTTAGTTCATACACTTTATTATTCTGTGATAGTTCTCTCTCTGCACAGCTTCTATTCTGCTCTCATGTCTAGCTCCTTTTTTGCCTGATTTCTCTCTATATTTATCTACTGTCCCCTCTAGGTTCTATCTTAATTCCTTCATCTAGTTCTGTCCCTTCTAGGTTCTCATCCATCTAGTTCTTTCCCCTATCAACTCCTCTCCCATCTCCTTCTCTCTCATCTGGGTCTTCCTTGTCTTGTTCTTCCCCATCTGGCTCTTCCTCATCTTCCATCTCGTTCCTCTAGTCCTCTCTTCTAGCCCTTCAATCTAGTTCTTCCCCCATCTCAGTTTGTTCTTCTCAAGTTCTTACCCATCTAGTTCTTCCATTCTCTTTTCTCTTCTCCGTCCTGTGCCCTGGAAGTCCTGGTATATAAAGGAAGGGTCTGAGCTAAATTGTGTGAAGCTATTACTTAACGTCCACCTGACCTAGGCAGTGTCTCCTTGTGGAATTTACCTTAAGTCAGGAGACTTGCATGTGGGCTGCTATCATTGTTAGTCCTCGGAAGTTGGGCACCCACCTGATTGGTGTTTCCTGTGGTCTTTGAAAGTGGCTAAGGGAGATATCTGATTCCAGAGAAAGCCTTTCCTGAGGCTGTTCTCCAAATACCTGGAATGTGTATGTCCAGAGAGTGATCAATCCACACTGTTAGCCCTTCTTAGGGAAAAGTCAATTGGGAAAACTATGAAGGCACACATGATTTTCATAACAGAATACAGCTGATATGTAACAAGCCAAGTAACACCAAAAACTCCTCGGGATTTGGCTTCCTCTGGAGGAATTCCCTGATTCCTCCAGGTAGTGACTTTGCCATAACCAGCTGAGTTCTTATGATATATTCCTGTGGCCTGCAGAAACTCAGGAGGCAGAGTCAGGCAGATATCTGTGAGTTTGAGGCCAGCCTGGTCTACAGAGCAAGATCCAGGACAGGCACCGAAACAACACAGAGAAACCCTGTCTTGAAAAAACACACACAAAAAAAGTGGTGTTAGTGCTGGCAGACTGGAAAGAAACGCCCCTAAGGTACCCTAGGCAGGCTCTGCCCTGAGTGCTTCCAGTGTCAGGAATACCTCCCACACTGTAAACACCTCACTCAGAGAGGGCTGGCACCAGCATAGTTCTCAGGGACTCCTGGAAGCTGGCGAATCATCAGAAACACTGATGCAGTTAGTAGATGAGTGTAGTGGCTATTGTTGTCAAGTTGGCAGGATTTAGAGCATCTTGGAGACAAATGTCTGGGCGTAGCTGTGATGGAATTTGTAAGTTGGATGCACTGGCTGGGGGAGACCGACTGTGGGTGGAACGCTTGCACAGGTCGGAGCGGTGCAGCAGACAGAAGGGAGAAAGCGAGCTGAGCATTAGCATCTGCTCTCTCTGCTTCTTGACTGTGGTGGACACCTTGTGAGCGGCTGCCTCACCACTTCCTTCCACCTGTAGAGGGACCGTGTCCTCAACCAGAAGCCAAAGGAAACCTAAGCTGCTTGTCAGATCCCTTAAGAAGACAGTTATGAGAAGAGTGATTCATTTAGTCAGTGTGTGTGACTGTGGATCCTTGGTAACCAATGATCTAAACAAACCTAAGTCAAAATAAACCTCTCCTCCAACAATTATGCTCTTTCTTCACAGGAAGTAAATACCTCTGACAATAAAATGCTGAAATTCAAGAGAAATCACATTTAGAGGTTCTAAGACCTATGGGGCATAAAAAGAAAACATGGCTCATTTCGCAGCCCATTTATGAGCCATTTCCCACATGGTGTATACACAGTGTGCTGGCAGGTTGAAATTATTTTCTTGTTTACGTCCAACTCTTAGGAAAAATGCAATATAAAGTCAGGTCTGAAAGGAGGTTTGAGCCTTCAATCAATCTTTCTAGGGCCTTACAGAAGTAATCATACTCAAGGAACTGGAAATGACTAGTCCCTTGCACCTGTAAACTGGGCACCTCAGCACTCAAGAGTAGCCTGGTTGTGTGGCAAGACCCTGTTCAGAAAGTAAAAAGCAAGGCTAGAGATCATCCTTGGTTTCAAAGTATCATGATTAGCTGTATGCATGTCAGAGAGTCACCTCATGCTAGTGTCACAGCCCTAAAGGAACAAACACTGGATTATTTATTTGCCTTTCCATCAACTGCATGTGTGTTTCTGTGTGTGTTTCTACAGAGCTAAGTAGTACAGAACCGCAAAGACTATTTTTGCTGTTTGGGGAAGATTTGTTTCTGGTTTTAAAATATCATTTGAATTACTTCTGTTTTGTTTTGCTTTCTATGACCAAAAGCAACTTGAAGACAAAGGATTTATTTCAGTTCATAGGTTATAGTCCAGCATCCAAGGAAGCCAAGGCAGGAACTCAAGGCAGGAACCTGGAGGCAGGAACTGGAGCAGAGACTGTGGAGGAGTGCTGAGTACTTGCTTGCTCTCCATGGCTTTCTCCGCCTGCTTTTTTATACATCCCAGAACCACCTGCCCAGGGGTGGCACTGCCTACATTGGGCTTGCCCCCCTACGTCAGTCATTAATCAAGAATGCCCCACAGATGTGCCCACAGGCCAATCTAATGGAGGCAATTTCTCAGTTGAGGGTCCCTATTCCCAGGTGACTCTAGCTTGTGTCCAGCTGACAGAAAGTGAACAAGACAATTTTTAGTTTCGCATTAAAAAAACCATCTTAATAAAAAAAAAAACTTCTATGAGAATTTTATTGCTAACAACATAAAGATTTCTGAGAAAAACTTTTATTCTCCAATATAATGCAATCCACAAAACTGAGACTCTTTTGATTTACTAATAATAGCCAACATGAATGTTATGGTTTGAATCTGAAATATTGCCCATGGGCTTGTGTGTTTGGCCTGTCTGGTGGCATTGTTTCTGGGATTATAGAGTTTTTGAGACAAGATACACAACTTTCAGAGCAAACACCACTACCTTCAGGTGAAAACATTGAGCCCATGAAAGCATGTCAAGACTTTTGATTACAAAAAGAACTTGGCAATGACTTTTGAAGATACAAAGAACAAGCATAAAGCTTTCAAAACAGAGGGATGAGGGAAAGCATCAAGGGAAGCAGGTTAGGGAGGGAAAACAGAAACTGTAGCTGGGAACTGTCAGCCTCGCTTCCGAACCAAGTATCGGGCTTTTAGACTAAAGGATCAAATAACTAAGACAAAGGCAGCCCTTCACAGGGGCCATGAATAAATGCTGCTCTAAAATCCTTTAGTTTTTGTTTGTTTGTTTGGGTTTTTGTTTATTTGTTTTTATTTTTTGAGAAAGGGTCTCACTATGTTGCCCTGGCTGTCCTGGAACTCGTTCTGTAGACCAGGCTGGCATTGAACTCAGAGATTTGCCTGCCCCTGACTCCCAAGTGCCGGGATTAAAGGCATGCGCCACCAGCTGACTAATGCTTCTCTCTTAAAATCAAGAGTTAATTGCAATAAATAAAAGCACTGACCCACATCCCAGCACACCCTGGTATTGTACTCAGAGTCCCCCAAAGACCACCAAGAGACCAAATCCGATGCAAAAGCAAGGAGTCTTTGTATTGCTAGGAGTTAACTTGGAACTCTCCATCCATCTGATGCAGCAGCAGAGCAGGAGAAACCCAAGCAGCGATGGGTCAGGGTTTTCAAAGCAAGGAGGGCCTGGGGTCTACAGACTACATAGGAACAGACTCGGGATTGGTTTATGTGAGTGGCAATCATGTTAGTAACTTTTAATTGGCTAGGGCTAGTTGGGGGTTACAGTTATCCATTTTGGGACAGGCCTGGACAAATCCCAGGCTCTGTCCTTGACTCATGCTTATAACTCTAAGTTGGTGAGGGTCCCAGACAGTATACAATTGGCTGAACCTTGAGCAGTCAGAGTACGTGCAGAAAGGGAGCTACTGCAAGGACTATGTCTTTTGTTCATGGCACTCCCAAAAACTACTTGCTCAAGTCTCAGGAAACTGAAATTGAGGCCTGATCTCTGAGAGAAGACTGAGCAGCCTATTATGGAGTCTGCATGGTCCTTTCACTGGGAAGATGAACTTCTGGAGTGAAAAGAACACTCTGTGCATGAGATCCAGAGGATGAAACTCACAGTTGGCCAAAGGCTCATGGTATCATGGTGTGGAAGATAAGCATCAAGGTCAACAGAATTCCAAATGAAAAGAGAGATGCACCTGTCAAAGGCACATGCAGGTAGAGCACATGCCCCAAACACAGCCACTCTTATAGATGACCTGTGACATCATCTTATGAGAGAGGACTGGGGGATGTGATAGAAGAAAGGGTCTGGAACACAGGAGCCAGGAGGATACCTGAGCCAGCTTGGTAGAAAGACCAACAAGGGTTATTATTTCAAACTACAATGCTAACATCTTAGTGACGTGGAAGCAGTGAAGTCATGAACAGTGAGGGTGGAGACGTCATTCATTCGTCAGAGTTAAAAGGTGCCTGAAGATGATGAATCCATAGAAAAGACCTGTCTTAGTTACCTTTCTATCGTTGTGACAAGACACCATGACCAAGGCAACTTACAGAAGAAAGAGTTATTGGGTCTTCCAGTTTCAGAATCCATGACCATCATGGCAGGGAACATGTCAGCAGGCAGGCTGGCGTGGTGCTGGAGCGGAAGCTGAGAACTCACATCCTATCCACAAGTAGGAGGCAAGGAGAGCTAACTGGGAATGGCATGGGCTTTTTGAAACTGCAAAGCCCATCCCCAGTGACACACCGCCCCTGTTGGGGAATATTATTTTAAGGTGTGTTACTTTTGTTTATGTTGCATTTGTTTAACTCTGTGAAGCTGTGTTACTGTGCCTGTCTAAAACACCTGATGGTCTAATAAAGAATTTAATAGCCAATAGCAAGGCAGGAGAAAGGATAGGTGGAATTGGCAGAGAGAATTAGTAGAAGGGGAAATCTGGGGCACAAAAGAAGAAGGAAAGAGAGAGGAAGGAGGAGGACTTCAGGGGCCAGCCACCCAGCCACCCAGCCACCCAGCTGCACAGTCACCCAGCCACCCAGCCAGACACAGGGAAAGAAGGAAAGAAAAAATATACAGGAATAGAGAAAGATAAAAGCCCAGAGGCCAAAGATAGACAGGATAATTTAAAGTTAAGTAAAGCTGGCTAGCAACAAGCCAAGCCAAAGCAGGGCATTTATAAATAAGAATAAGCCTCCATGTGTGATTTATTTGGGAGTTGGGTGGCAGGCTCCCCAAAGAGCAAAAACAAACAACACTCCTCCAACAAGGCCACACCTCCTAACCCTTCCTAAACAACTGGGGACCAAGTATTGAAACATCTGAGCCTGTAGAGGCCATTCTTATTCAAATGATCACAAGACCTCAGTGGTTGCAACATGAAGAGGCTGACTTCAATTCAGTCTCTGAACAGCAGTCAGCCTGTGTATGAACGGTGAACAATGAACCACTTGCCTTAGCTGTCCCCAGGAGAGGCTCAGTGCACCAGAGCTCTTGGGCTTCATTTGACCTTGCCTCTGTTCCCAATCCCAGAACTGTTTTCTTATGAAATACCCAATGCAATTAGCACTCTGCAAGTCCACTCTGGCAAACACAGCTATAAACAAGCAATTTAAGTTTCTACAAACACAGAAATGTTTCCAGTGTCTCAAAAATAGTAAATGCCTTCTGGTCACCAGTCTTCCCATTGCTTATTTGGGGTTTTGTCTTGTGAAGTTTCAGCACGATAGCCAAAAACCGATTGCCAAGACCATCATCAAACAAGGAACTTCCCCTGTACGTTCATTCAGGGGTTTGAAGCTCCAGGCTCAGGTTCGATATACTTCGGTTGCCTTTTGTGTAGTACGACGGTCCAGTTTTATTCTTGAACATAGGAAACCCAGTTTTCCCAAAACCATTTACTAAGGAGAATGTCCTTTCCCATTGAGTCTTCTTGGTGGCCCTGTCACGGATCTTTTGACCATGTGTACTATGGGAGCTTATTTCCAAGCTCTCCATTCTCTTCCACTAGCCTGTTTTCATGCCAATCCCAGCCTGTTCTCGTTACTGTAGTCTTGCGATATGTGTGAAATCAGAGGTGTGGGAGCCCCATCCTTGCTTATTTCTCAAGATGGATGTGGCTATTTGGACTCCTTCCTGGTTCCATAGGAATTTTAGTTTAGTAAGCATGAGGGGACACAGGAGAGGGGACACTGAGGTCAATAAGGGGGAGGAAACAGTCCAGAGATCTAACGGGCTGTGAAGGCAATAGTTAATGATACAACATGATACCTTGAAAGTCGCCAAGGAAGCAGCTCAGCTGCGGGTCCCAAGAGACAGCAGAGGTGACAGGTGTGATGCTTTGATGAACCGTCATCATTATTTCACTCTGTGTCTGGGTATCATGTAGTATGTGAGACATGCTTTCCCAAGTCTTACAAACGACTGTTCCTCACTCAAGATCCCTACCCCTGTGGATGGAACATAGAGAAAAGACCAAACGCAACAAGGTTATGACGTCTCCTAGTGTGGACCAGAGACTGCAGTGTTTCCGTGAAGATCCCAAGGTGGAGTGGCGTGGCCGGCACCCACAGAAGTTGTCTCCCTAAACTGACAAGAACAGAAGAGGCAAGGACCCCAGCGTAGCCATTCTGAGAATGCCCCTGCTAGAGGCCAGGGATGGTGAAGAGAGTTCTGTTCGGGGCTGCTTGTTTTGTACCACCGCTGCCTGGAAGTCAGGTATGTGGATCTGATCAAAAGTGAAAGGGGTCACCTGGACACCTTGTGATTGGACCAGGTGGACTGGCCAGCTCATCTGACTTTACCCACGTTTTGCCACGGTTTCTGCTGTGAGTCCGCAACAATGTTCTTTCTAGAACAACTCACCCTCTGTGGTCCACACATTGAATTCTTTAAATTCATGAGGTAAGAACCTGGTGGACACTAAGTGTAAATCTGACCAGGAGCTTCATTCGCGCTAAGTCCTAAGCTAAAGCCTACTCAGGAGCAGAGAAAGGCTGTAACTTTCAAAGACATCCCGATAGTTCCCATAGTAAACTGGGTGGTCTCATTGTTGGAGGAGATCTGGAACAGCACTGTTTGATCAGGCATGTATGCGGATGTCTCTAGCAAGGGTGTGAGGCCATGTGACAATAGTATCTCACACGGGACCAGACACACTGAAATCCCAGATGATGGTCACGAGGCAAAGTCTTCTTAGGATTTCTTCCCCCAAGCATTTGAAAAGTACTCCACTCCTTATCCCTGGATCTGAAACTCACCTGGCTTCAGGGTTGTTTGGCGAGTGCCTCTTGTTCCTCATGCTTTCTAATCATGGCTTCTCTGACACTCGGCAAGCGTTACTGAGGATAACACTTGGAATTTTAATCATTATTTCTAACATGCTATTCACTGAACTGTCTTTGTCTCTTTAATTGCAGGCTCTGTGCCACAAAGACTGTATCCATAAGAATTGTTTTGCTTTTCCTGCCTATTCAAACTCAAGGTACCTGGGCAAAGGGGCTGTTTTGTTTGTTTTGTTCAATTTAATGGTGAAGTGTTTTCTATGGAAGAATTTTTTTTAACTGACAGCTTTCTCTGGGGTGATGGTGGTAGCCAAGTTCTTTCTGGGATCCTAACAGTTATCTGTTGGTCAGTCTTAGCTGTGAATGGGCGACACCATCACCTGCTGTACATAATTAATACTATTAATGGATCCCAAACACACAGTCATTCCCGCCTATCTCCCCTTTACAAAAACAATATTTGTTTATTAAAGTGCGCTCTTTCTGAGTCACTTTCCCCTCTTCCTGTCACCTGAGATAGTCTCGCTTGTGCTAAGGGACCCTTCTGTGTACCTCTCTTTCCTGCTGTGCCAGAAACTTTGCTTGGTGATGTTTCCCCCTTACACCCCTCCCCACCCCCTCCCTGTGGGCCCCCTCCCGAACTCAGCCCCTGAAGACTGCCCCGGGCTCCCCTTCCTGGACTCAGCCCTGAAGATTGCCCCGGGCTCCCCTTCCTGGACTCAGCCCCTGAAGATTGCCCCGGGCACTGCAGGAAAGCAGCCTGCAGTTGGGATACCACTCCTTGGTTTTGTCTGGGCTCTGGGGAGGCTTCCCAGCTCCTGCTCTTACCTACTGTTACAGCCGATATACTTGTTCCACTTCCTAAGGGATGAGCTACAAGTCAGAAATCAGTTAGCAAGGCTAGTTCCTCATTATATCGTGCCACACCGTCTCCAAATGCAGGCGCAGCGTATAGCAGCTGTGGTCTGAAGTGTTTCAAATAGCCTGAGCCACCCTGGCTCTCGTGCTTGTCATTTACTCTGTGCTGATGTAAATGGCACACTGCCGATCTTCAATCTGCAGTTTTTAATTAGGCTCTGTGTTTCAGGTGATGATATTTTGTGTGTGCTGAGCTTGACCATCAGGAGCTGCCTGCAAGAGACAGCGTTGTAGGAAGCACACACAGCAGCAATCCTGAAGGACCTCACTCCTACCTCCAGGACCCAGGATTGGAAGACCCTGTGCTCTTTCTGCTGACTGGGGTTGGGGGGAGTGGGAGCAGGGTAGGAGGGAAGGAAGAGGGAAAGGAGGAGGAGGAAGGGCAAGATGAATAGCTTACTTCCAGAGTTTTGAATTTCTGTCTCATTAGCCCTTTCTGCTGGTGCACTCACCCTGTCTCCCCTCAGTACCGTGTTCACACACTGATCTTTGGGAAGGGGGTGTTTCACGGGGCTGGAGATGCGGTTCAGTTGATACAGGGTTTTCCTAGCCCAGGAAAAGTCCTGAGTTTACTCCTACACCAGACACAATGGTTCACCTTGCAATAACTAATCTTGGTTGGCAGTTTGGCACACCTGCAAACCAGGACGGGCAATTGAGAAACTGCCTCCATCAGGCTGGCCTGAATGCATTCCTAGGAGTCATTTTCTTTATTGCTGGCTGACACAGAAGGATCCAGTCCACTGTGGGTGGTGCTCTCCCTAGGCATGCAGGTCTGAGCTGTCTAAGAAAGATAGCTGAGCAAGCCAGAGGAGCCAATCCATTCATTCAGCAACATCCTCTACAGCAGGCGTTCCCAACCTGTGAGTCATGGTCCCCTTGGGGGGGTGGACCGACCCTTTCACAGGAGTTGCCTGAGACTATTAGAAAACATGAACATTACCATTCATAACAGTAGCAAAATTACAGTTATGGATTAGCAACAAAATAATTTTATGGTTGGGGTCAACATGAGGAACTGTATTAAAGAGTGTCAGCGTCAGGAAGGTTGAGAACCACTGCTCTAGGCCATGGTCTCTGCCTCAGTTACTGCTTCCAGATTCCTGCCCCGAGTCTCTGTCTTCTCTGGATGTTGACTGAGACCATTAAGTTGAAATAAACACTTTCGTCCCAAAGTTGCTTTGGACAGTGTTTATCACAGCAACTGAAGAGTAAATAACACACACCTGTATCCACACACTAGGGAGGCAGAGGCAGGGGGATCAGGAATTCAAGGCCGTCTTTAGCTATACAGTGAGACCCTGTATTCTAAGTGCCAGCACTTACTTACCGAGACAGGATTACCTTATTATAGTCAGTGGGAATGAAAACCAGGCCTGGATGGAGGTGCCACAGCAAGACTACACCTGTGATAGTTTATTGCAAGCAATCAGACTTTTTATACCCCTATCAGAAACAATACAATGGTTGTTGCCAGGATACAGTGACATTTGCAAGCCATATAGGGTATACAAGGTTAATGTCTAAGACCAATTGTCCTGCCGAGCTTCTATATGTTTCGCTGACATCTAGGGAACACAGAAACACCAGAAGTCTGTATGCTTGCAGGACCTGAGTGTCTCAGGAACTGAAAGGTGCACACAGTGCCCCAGGAACCAAAGACCCTAACCAGAAGAAACCTATGATTGTGACGCATGCCTCCCAAGGCAGCTAGACCAGGTCAGCTCCATGGTTCCCTGCACTGCATCAAAGAGAGAAAGAATAAACAAAAGAAAGGTGGGGGCTGAGCTCAGCATAGTATGGCTGCCTCATTGCTAACAACCCCGCCCCCTGACCATTGTTGATGAATCACTGTTACAGGAGGTCTCAAGAATGCAGACAAACGTGAGGAGGCCCTAACCCTCGTGACGAGGCTTGAACAGGGGAGAAAGACATATCCATCAATTCTTGACAGATTAGGATATGTAGTAAACTCAGAATAGGGGGTCTACAACAAGCGTTGCTCACACTCTACTTAAATTAGCATCTTACCTTGGGACATGTAATAATTCCGTGAGTTTCATATCACAAAATCTTCCTTTAAGGCAGGGGAGATAGCTCAGTGGATAAAATGTATGCCATACAGAGTATGAACTCTGGTGTGAGGACCAGAGTTCAAATCTCATCATCCATATTAAAAAAAAAAAAGCCAGGCTGGCATGGTCACCTTCCGGTAATCCCAGTACCTGAGAGGCAGAGACCAGAGGTCCCTAGGGTAGCTACACTAGTGGAATCAGTAAGCTCGGGGGTCAGCGAAAGACCCCTATGTAGGAAAAATACCCATTGACTTAATTCCAACTTCTGGCTTCTACATATATATATATATGCAAACATGCATACACACATACATAACATAAACATATACACATGCAAAAACAAAATCTTCCTTTGGATTTTCCAATCATTGAGAAAGGTAATAAATAAATAGATAGATAGATAGATAGATAGACAGACAGACAGACAATGAATCTCTTAGCCCCATGGGTAGAGATTAGGGTTTGGCAACTGAGCCCAAGGCTACAGTTCTCGATTTTTTTTTTTGTTTGTTTTTTTTTTTGTTTTTTTTTTTGGTTTTTCGAGACAGGGTTTCTCTGTGTAGCTTTGCTCCTTTCCTGGAACTCACTTGGTAGCCCAGGCTGGCCTCGAACTCACAGAGATCCGCCTGGCTCTGTCTCCCGAGTGCTGGGATTAAAGGCGTGCGCCACCACCGCCCGGCCAGTTCTTGATTTTTGATGTATGAGTTCAGCACAGCATTGGGAGTGTCACTTGTATTGAATGCCAATTTCTGATATCTGAGCTTGGAATACCAACGGCCATTTCTCGGCCTCAGCCTTGCCTCAGCTCTTGCCACAGCTTTCATTGACCTCATGATGTCACACAGGGTATGACAGCATGGGTCCCCTATGCTCCACACTGCAGAGGTGTCTCAGCCTGCATCCCTCTGATCAATCCCAGCTGTTGACTTAGGTGTGCCTTCTCCTGGAGTCCGCGATGCCCATGTCTGCCTCGCTGGCCCAGTGTTCTCGCAGAACTGGAGGCTTGCATATCTCAGCTGTCCGCTTGCACATCTAGTGCCACCTGCAGGTTTGCAGCTTTCGTGGTTCAACAGCCTCCACCCTGCAGACATAGCCAGCCTCAGCAGCCAGGATGAACCAGATGTGACCACCACAGTTCCCTCTCCTCTCCTCTCCTCCCGTCCGCCCGCAGCGAGGCCCAGAGGCTTACACTGCTAGTCTGTGCCACTCACACCCCTTCCACCAACTTCACTGCCCCTCAGCCATCATACACCCAAAAGGAGTGTTCTACTGGGTTTCTGCTTGCCCAGTGTCTACTCTCTACATGATCATTTAGAAATTGTCTGATGACCAATATCCACTACCTCTATCCTCCACCCTTATTGCTTGGTGTGTGATACCACAGTGAGATAGCCTGGTCGCCTGGACACAATGGGTCCCGCAACAATCGCTCCCCCAGCTTCTCAATGCGCAGCCGTCATGAAGAACCCATCCTGGCCTCCAAGCCCTTTCCTTTCTACCTCCAACGTCAATGCAAAAAGCACAACTCTCACCCTTAAAGAGAGTTTATTCTGGAGCTAAAGACCATAGCCTGGAAACACAGATTTAGGTTACCCAAATTCCTTGCCCCAATGTGGTAACAGCTTGATGAAGCTTTTAATTATTTTTTTATTTTTATTTTCAGGGAAGAGTGTAAATGTAGTTCCCCACTACCACAAATTATGCAGACGAATTTCCTGCATTAGGGGAAATTGCAGGAGTCAGCACATCTCAAGTGCAACAGATAAGTCTCACCCTGTGGGGGAAACACCTTCTTGATCATGTTATCTCCCCTGACTGGTAGGTACTGGGAAAGAGTTTATAGTAACAGAACAAAGTCATAAGTCAAAGAGCTTTTCAAATACATTGGTGAAAACGTCAGTAAGGCACACTACAGTCAAGTGAGAGGAAAGTCTGCTAGAAGCCCCAGAAGCCAACAGCATTCTTGGTCCTCTGATTGGTTGGAAACAAGGGATCTCTTCCTGCACTCCAAGAGACTTACACAGTGGTGGCAAAGATGCCATGCAACACAGAGGAGGGCCGTAAATGGCTATCAAGGAGACTGGAGACGGCAAAAAAAAAAAAAAAAAAAAAAAAAAAAAAAAAAAAAAAAGGATTCTAATCAGTTAATCAAAGTTGAAGGGTCAAAGGAAGGTGTGGTTCTCTTCAGGAACTGTCCTTCACACCACAGACCTTGCTCCTATGGAGACCACGGCCTCCACAGCTGATAGCTGTGCAGCCAGTAGTGGACGAAGATATCTGCAGAGAACTACGGCAGACCCAGAGGAGGCAGAACACGCAGCTGTCAAAGGCTAGGACATGGGAGAAGCTGGAGAACAGGAGGCATCCCTTGAAGAGATCTCAAGGATATGACCACATTCACAATAGCACTGAACAGCCAACTCCTTCTCCTCTTCTTCCTCTTTCTCCTCCGTCTCCTCTTCCTCCTCCTCCTCCTCCCCCTCTGCTCTTCCTCCTTCCTCCTCCTCCCCCCTCCTCTTCCTCCTTCTTCTTCCTCCTCCTCCTCTTTCTCCTCCTCCTGGCTCCAAGGAATGCATCCCAGATCAGTAACCAGCCCTTAAGTACTCTAGCCCAAGCACCGGCTACTTTTCACCTCCCATATTGCTACTTTCTCCTCCGGGGAAGTTCACAGCCCTTGGATGTTAACACTTTTTTCCAAAGAAGGGAGTTTTGAGACAGGGTCTCACAGTATAATTAATTCAGGCTCACCAAATAGCCCATGATGGCCTCAACCACTCTGCCTCAGTCTCCCAAGTCCTAGTCTTATAGGTGTGTGCTACCAAGTTCTACAGTTTTCTTAGTAAAATGCTCAGTGTATAAATATGAACATCCTTTTTTCTCCTGTACCATCAGATTCCTCAGGAGATAGTGACAGATGGGCATCATAGTAAACACATTTTTAGTAAAACTTTACTACAAGAATACAGAGAATGAAGAGGCAGAGGGGAGAAGGAATGAGGCAGGGGGATGGCCATGAGTATCAGCCCTTTGTCTCTCTTCTTTACCTTTTCCAGAAACCAGGACCACTCATAACTAGCCAAGGGCCCTGCCATGTTTCTCAGGATGAGGAGGGACCAAGAGTGCCAAACCCCTGAAGTAGAGGAAAGACCGTAATGACGCACGCAGTCAGGAAATCAGGGAAGTTAAAGAGCTCCTGGATCCTTCTGAGATAAGTTGACACCTACTGGCAAACCCTTCTGTGATTGAGCTTTATCTGGACTGTTGTCTTATTGTCTACAAAACTGACTAGATGGCCTTCAGCAGGTAAAATGCGGGAGAATTCCGGACACAGAAAAATAATATTTGCACCAAGCAGCCAGGAACACTTAAATTGCAAGAAGGAATCCATGAGACATTCCTAATTATGAAAACTAGCAGAGCCATGGGAGTGTGGCTACAGTCCATTTGCATTTTTGTTTAGTTTTCCTTCATACAGTAATCAGGTAGGAATATGCCTTATGGGCATGAGGAAGAAATCTCCATGAATAAGGATATAATAAAAAACATAGATGCTCGACAGAGGCTGCTGTCCAATTAAAAATAAAACTAATAACGGGAGGTGCTGCAGGGAGGGCAATTCAGAAGCCTGGTGAGAGCTGTGCCGTCTCAGCAGACCCTCTGCCTTCTTTGTGTCTTGTACCACCAAATGATGATAACATACCATTAGAGCAAAATTAGGCGTTAAATGCATTTATCAAAAAGCAGGGAATGTTACATACATGGTGCTCCTATTCTGAGAATCGTATTTTTAGCCTGACAAATAAATCATAATGCTCTTTGGTGATACAGCTGGAAAGAACCTTAGAAATAACTTCCTTATTTGTCTGTCCACTGAGCCCTGAGAGGCCCTATGGCCACCTGATATCAGGCCGGAAGAATGGAAAACACTATATCCCCAGGAAGGCCCTGTAGAAAGTGCTGGGAAAGATTTCCCCTCTCCTGCACCCAACACAGGCTCTTTGAATTGACAAGATAAAACCTGCTGGGCAGGTTTTTACTTTGCGTTCTATGGAGTGTGTGTGTGTGTGTGTGTGTGTGTGTGTGTGTGTGTGTGTGTGTG
>CABHPR010157032.1:0-20401 GCA_902168415.1 Peromyscus melanophrys | reverse complement strand
TGTGTGTGTGTGTGTGTGTGTGTGTGTGTGTGTGTGTGTGTGTGTGTTATGCTGAGTTGGGGGGGGACACACATGCATGCTTGTGGGGGTGCTCGTGTAGATCAGAAAACCCTGGGTGTCCCTCCTCCAGAGCCTCCCACTTGGTTTTCTTGAGTCAGGATCTTCCACTAACCTGGGCAAAGTTAAGATGGCCAGCTGCAGAGAGACACACGTCTCTGCCTCCCCAGCTCTGAGATGGTGAGGGCCTGCTACCATTCCTGCTCTTACACATGGGCTCAGGAGATCATCTCAGCCACATGCAATGCCATCAGTGTATGTGCTGAGCCCCTCTCCAGCACCGAGGAGCAGTTTTTTGTTTTTTGGGTTTTTTTGTCTGTTGGAGGCCCTTAAACACAGAAAACATTCAAGGGACTTATACCCGTGTCACGAGAGACACAAAGAGAGAAGTCCCATCAGATTTGACACAGTCAGAAGCTACTTAAGTATCACTGAGTAATGTTAAAATTTTCACATGTTAGGAGTCTCCTGGGGGTTTGTTTGCTTATTTTCAGGACCAGGACCAACTATGCTTACTGTGGGATGTGAATATGTGTTGCTCTGATTGGTTGATGAACAAAGTGGCTTTGGCCTATGGCAAGGCAGCTTAGAGGCAGGCAGGAAATCCAAGCCATACAGAAAGGAGGAGAGACACCAGCAGCCACTGAAGGAGCAGCAAGATGCCAGCAGACCGGTAATGCCACGACCACGTGGCAACTTATACATTAATAGAAATGGGTTAAGTTATAAGAGCTAGCTAGCGAGAAGCCTGCCATAGGCCATGCAATTGGTAATTAATATTAAGCCTCTGAATGATTGTTTTATAAGCAGCTGAGGGACCACAGAGCCAGGTGGGACCAGAGGAACGCAGGCCCATGGGGCCAGGCAGGACCTGAGAAAACTTACGGCTATATATGCTACATGCTAAACCAGTGCTCTCCCACAGAGTCATACCCCCAGACACTCCCTGGGAGATTACAGGGAGATGCTCTACCATGGAGCCACATCCCAAGTCCTTGTTATTCCTTCACCAAGCAGCATGGATTTTTGAAGCCTCCATGGTATTAGACACATCTGATGTCCAAGGTGAGCTAGGAAGGTGGGATCAGTCTTGGGTCCGGGTCCCAGCAAATCAGTACATCTCTGACAACTGCACTAATTAAAGAGAAACAGAAAAGCTTGAACATACAAATATTATACACCATCATCAAGCACAGGGCGGGGCTGGCTTCACCTTTCTTTGGTGATGGTTCTTCTGATCAAGTAAACTGAAATGCCCAGGCACACCTCCTGGATTCTTGTAAGGGAATGAGTCCTCTGACTGCTGAGGAAACCAGCTATGTGGGAAGACTCAACAAGCTGTCTGTGTCCGAGAAGGGAACTCTTTACAGAAACCTTCTCAGAACAGACTTCAGAAACGTGAGGATGGAATATTAGAATCCAGCCTACTCAGGCCTCCCGTCTCCCAACAGGCGCCCTACTGTGAACACTGTGTGTGACTCACTAGCAAACTCACTTCCAGATGACAAGGTTTCTCATCTGGGGAGCAAGTTAACAACAAAGCAGGTACTGGTGGCTCCCCATCAGGGTTATTTGTTACATAGAAAGCCAGATAGCATACTCATCTTCTAGGAAAAAGTCTCAATTCCAAATACTGGAGCTAATAGACAGTAACTCTCAACAGGGCAGGAGGTAGGGATACAGGGGCAGGCTTATAAACATGTGCTTCAGCTAAGGATGGCTGACTTCTCTGTGGATACCCATCTCCAATCAAGTCTCATGGGGGACCCTATAGGAAGTGCTGAGCTTCAGCACAAGGAATAGCAGCAGGGTTTGCCTCTGCATAGAGGTCAGGGGGCACCTTGGGAATGTGGGGTGGGCAAGAAAATGAAAGGCACTTGGCCAAGGGGACATGCTGTAGGGAAGAGAAATTTCTGGTTCATTAAAAAAAAAAAACCACTGTGTTGTTGGTTGCTTTTGCTCTTTTGGGGAGCCTGCCACACAGCTTCCAATAAATCACACACGGAGGCTTATTCTTAATTATAAATGTCCAGCCTTAGCTTGGCTTGTTTCTAACCAGCTTTTCTTAAGTTTAAATTATCTCATCTACCTTTTGCCTCTGGGCTTTTCCTTTTCTTATTTCTGTAATCTTACTTTCACTCTTACTCCATGACTAGCTGTGTGGCTGGACCCTAATGTCCCCCTCTCCTTGTTCTCTTGCTCCTTCTTCCTTTTCTCCCAGATTTCTCCTATTTATTCTCTCTGCCTGCCAACCTCGACTCTCCTTCCTCCTGCCTCACTATTAGCCATTCATCTCTATATTAGACCATCAGGTGTTTTAGATAGGCAAAGAAACACAGCTTCACAGAGTTAAACAAATGCAACATAAAAGAATGCAACATATCTCTGCATCATTAAAACAAATGTTCCACAGCACAAACAAATGTAACACGCCTTAAAATAATATTCTACAAAAACCCTGAGTGTTTGCCTGGTTGAGGTACCAACAGACATCTAGTCAGAAGGAAGGGAGATAGGAAAAAGAGAGGACCTAAGTAGGTACCCTATGGTCTAGCAGGCAGGGTCTTAATTCACTGCTGCTTGTAAATGACATGAATATAAGGCACCTTTCTACAAAAGAAGCTGGGAGCATCAGGTCACATGCTGTCTTAGTCAGGGTTTCTATTGCTGGGCAAAACACCATGACCAAAAAGCAAGCCAGGAAGGAAAGGGTTTATTTGGCTTACACTTCCAGATCATAGTCCATCATTGGACGAAGTCAGAACAGGAACTCATGCAAGGCTGGAACCTGGAGGCAGGAACTGATGCAGAGGCCATGGAAGGGTGGTGCTTACTGACATGTTGCCCCTGGCTTGCTTAGTCTGCCATTCTTATTGTTTTCTTTTGTTTTGTTCTAGACAGGGTTTCTCTGTGTGTATCCCTGGCTGTCCTGGAACTCACTCTGTAGACCAGGCTGGCCTCACACTCAAACAGAGATCCACCTGCCTCTGCCTCCTGAGTGCTAGAATTAAAGGCATGCACCACCACCCAGCTCATCCCACTTTCTTATAGAACACCAGCCCAGGGATAGCACCACTCACCATGGGCTTGGCCCTCCCCCATTGATCACTAATTGAGAAAATGCCTTACAGCTGGATCTCAGGGAGGCATTTCCTCAGCTGAGGCTCCTTCCCCTGGTGGGTCACTCACACTTATGTCCAGTTGACACACAAACCCAGTCAGTACACCTGCCAAGGACTGTGCATCAATTTCCTCCAAGACTGGAAACTTCCGTTCTGCAGGGAAGCTCATTAAGAAAAGAAGAAACTTATATTTTTGGTAGTGAGCCTAGACTTTAACAGTATATGTGTGTGGGGAGGCGGGGTGTAACAGGAGGGAGGAGAGGCTGCAGTGAGGATGTATTGTATGAGAGTAGAATAAATAAAAGTAAATAAATAGCTTCATATAATTAAAAAAAGAAAGAAAGAAAGGAAGAAAGAAAGAGAGAAAGAAAGAAAGAAAGAAAGAAAGAAAGAAAGAAAGAAAGAAAGAAGAAACACCTCAAAGTAGCTTCAGGAAGTCCCTGAAACTGAAAAGTATTGCTAGGCCACTCCCTTCCCAAAAGTATGTAAACAGTGAGGACCACTGGGAGTCACTCTCAGATGAACCACGCAGCCTGGAAGAAGCTGAGATGACCAGCTGAGCTGCCCTGAAGAGGCTCAGCTCAACTGAGCCGCCTGGAAAGGGCACTCTCCAACCTGCTAAACTGTCTGCACTCTGTGCACCGACTCCAGGTTTCCAGGCTTTGTGAGCTGTCACCCATGCTGGGGTGGGTCTTGACGATGCAGCTGTCTTTGAGTCATTTCTCCTCCTGTAAGGGAACCCAATAAAACTTATTGGTTCACCAAGTTGGACTTCAGTGGTATCCGTACTTTGGTCTGCCATCAGTTTCCTATCTGAGGTGAGTAGATTTTATTCACACCTCACTAGATATAGGGTCACACAACAGCAGTGCATTTTCCTTTCCTACTGACATGTGTTAACCTCAGATACAGACCCACATGAAGAAATGTATGCCAAGTCCAGAGCAGCGTGAAATTATACTTCTGAACATGCTTTCTGTTTCCCAAGTGAATAGTCATGATCCCCTTCTGATGAGATCATTATTACCTACTAATTTGGAAAATGCATGATGGTACCAAGAGGACCTTAAAGATGGTCTATAATTGCCACCTGATCTTTTTAAAGAATGTATAGTGGAGCTGGAGGATGGTTTAGTTGGTAACTGTTGTGCCCATGTCTCGAGACCCCCTGAGCAAGACTACCACAGAGCTGATAGCTGATGCAAACACACAGAGGTTTATCAATTACAAGCCCAGGCTTGGTCCATGTCCAACACAGCAGGTGAAAGGAGGACCAGCCCTGAGCTCTCAGAATGAGAGGTTTTTAAAGGGAAACAGCACAAGTCTTTGTGTCATAGGACTGGGTGAGGGTGTGTAACCTTTGAATTTACTGGTTGGGGTCCAGGGGAATTTTCAACAACGGTTATCAGAAGGACATTTGGAGCCTGCAGATGTTGTTTATCGGGATTGGTTTATCCGAGTGGGCTGCCATGGAGGTTGGCTGGCCTCTCACATACTAACTGTAGGAGCTGATTCAGTGGCCCAGGCTCTGTCCTTGATTCATGCACATAGCTCTAAGCTGGTGAGGGGTCCCAGACAGTAAACAATTGGCTGAACCTTGAGCAGTCAGAGTATGTGCAGAAAGGGAGCTACTGCAAGGAGTAAGTCATAGCCCTCCCAGAAACTGCTGCTCAAGTCTCAGGAAACTGAAATTGAGGCCTGATCTCTGAGAGAAGACTGAGCAGCCTGTTATGGTGTCTGCTTGGTCCTTTCAGTAATATGTTTGCAGACAAGCAGGAGGGACTTGAGTTCAGATCCCCAGGACCCACATGAAAAGCTGGAAATGGTGATACATGTCTGTTAACCCATTGCTGAGGAAGCAGAGACAGTAGATCCCTAGGGCTTCTTGTCTAGTCAATCCAGCTGAAGGTTCAGGAAAAGACCCTGTTGTAGTGGGTAGCTGTTCCAGCTTTGACCTGAAAGTACTACCCCCATTGAGGCTTTGGTAACTGCCATGCCTACAAGGCGGGGCAGAGACAGGAGCCCTTAAGACCCAAGGTTTGGATGTGCCAGCACTCTTGGTTCCTGGATTCTGGCTGCTGGAGGTAGATTGAGCAGAGTTCTCCAGAGAACACCTCCTGCTACAGCTTTCCCAGACCCTGTAATCTATCCCTTTACTTGTAAGTTACCCCACAAAATAAACCTCCCTTTTAACTACATGGAGTTGCCTTAATACAACAACCAATACCCTGTTCCTAAAAGTAATGTGGAGAGTAATTGATGAACACACTGACCTCCACCACCCCTACCACTACCACCCACCAGCACTACCACCACTCCACACACATACAGAACTGCTGATGGAGCTGAGTTGGAGAATCTGGCACACACAAGGCCTTGGATTCTACCCTCGGCACCACAAAGATAAATGTATGCATGTATAAATATACATATATTTTATATGTGCACTGTAAATGTGCTTATAACAGTATGTGTATAAAGTACACATATAAAACTGTATCAATCGTTAGCTCATTCCTTTGTGCAAGTGGCTATTAACATTTATACAAACAATGGCATATTGACCTAAGAGCTAGGACCTGACCTGCTGTCTTAGTTTCTTCTTCTGTTTCTGTGATTGAAATACTCTGATAAAAAATAATTTTAAAGAAAGTCTTTATTTTGACTTACAGTTAAAGGGTCAAGTCTGTCATGGTGGGGAAACCAAGGGAGCAGGAGCTTGAAGCTATTGATCACATGGCATCCACAATCAAGAAGCAGAGAGTGGTGGATGTATGCCCTACTTAGTTCCCTTTCTCTGTTTATATAGTCCAAGACCCCAGCCAGTGAATGGTGCCATCCACAGTAAGATGGTCTTCACCCCTCAATAAAAATGTAATCTAGATAATCCCATATAGGCAAGCCTAGAGGCTCATCTCCAAGTTGATTCTGTAGTCTGCCAAGCTGACAATTGTGGTGGTATTGTGTTCCCCAAAATATTGTGCACCATAATAAACTTATCTGGGGTCAGAGACAGAACAGCCACTAGATACAAAGGTTAGAAAATGGTGGCACTCACACCTTTAATCCTAGCACTCCAGAGGTAGAAATCCCTCTGGATCTCTGTGAGTTCAAGGCCACATTGGAAACGGCCAGGCATGGTGACACACGCTTTTAATCCCAGGGAGTGGTGGTAGAAGGCAGAAAGATATATAAGTCATGAGGACCAGAAACTAGAAGGATTTGTCTGGTTAAGCATTTGGCTGGTTAAGCTTTCAGGGTTTCTAGCCACACAGTTCAGCTGAGAGCCATTGGGATGAGGACACAGAAGCTTCCAGTCTGAGGGAACAAGACCAGCTGAGGAATTGGCCAGGTGAGGTTAGCTGTGGCTTGCTCTGTCTCTCTGACCTTCTAGTGTTCACCCCAATACTTGGCTCCAGGTTTGTTTTATTAATAAAGACCTTTCAAGATTCTGCTACAGACAATATTCACCATCACAACTTTCTTCCCAGGCCTATCCTAACCCCCAACAACCAAGACGCAGCTACTGCCATTGCCTGCATGCATCTGCAACTTACCACTGCTGTTGCCAGCGGGATTCAGTCATTAAACATGCTGTTGTGACAGGAGCCTCCCAGGGCAGCTCGCCTTCTGCACGCTTCATGATGGATGCTGTCCCATTCAAACTAGCAAGTATTTTAGCATCTTCCAAGTTTGCTGTAAGTCGAGTCATCATGGGACCTTCACAACTCAAAGCTTATTCACACACATAGTTAAATCCGACGTGTCCTAACTTAACTTTCTGTTGCCTTGTTAAGACAGTCTGGCCAAAAGTAACTTAGAGAGGAAAGGGTCTACTTTCTTCCATGGTCTCTACTAGGCACATCAGCTACCATCCACATGGGCTGGGCCCTCCTACATCAATTAGTAATCAGGAAAATACTGGTTTAAATATTAAGTCAACTCCACGTAGTTAAAAGGGAGGTTTATTTTGTGGGGTAACTTACAAGTGAAGGGATAGGTTGCAGGGTCTGGGAAAGGTGTAGCGCAGTCCCGCAGTGTTCTCTGGAGAACTCAGCTCAGTCTCCCTCCAGCATCCAGGATCCAGGAACCAAGAGAGCTGGCCTATCCAGATCTCAGGTCTTCAGGGGTCCTCTCTCAGCCCCGCCTTGTAGGCGTGACAGTTAGCAAAGCCTCAGTGGGGGTGGGGGTGGCACTTCCAGGTCAAAGCTGGAATGGCTACCCACTATAGGAAAATGCCCCCACAGACATGCCCACAGGTCAATCTGATGGAGGCAATTCTTCATGGGAGTTTTTCTCATCCCAGGTATGTCAAATCAACAATGACAATTAGCCATCACACTAGGTTTGGGGGGGAACAGAAGGTGGTGAGACAGATGACTACATGTAGGTCATAGCACTTTCTAGAAAAGCAGCTCATGTTGGTACAGTTGAGTGCATACCTGGAGTATTTCTGCACGTAAATGCCTTTATCGACTCACAGACAACAGAAAGCTCAGTGCAGAGCATCAGGCAATGTGTGACTCCTAGGATTTCCTTACAGGTGCCTGTTGATCTTCCTCACTTAGGTCCTGGAAGAGTACCACAAGGACAAGCTGAGGCTGCTTCCACCTTTGCTCCTTTCTGCCAACTGGTTCCTGTCCTGGAAACACATGTTCCTTCAATCTAGCCTCTGAGGTCATCACGCTGACATCGCGTTTTCTGCACCCTCTTCGCTCACCCACTGTCCCCTTGACTCCTTCCTCCTGTGTTAGCTTTCTTACATCCTGCCTAAGGACTGCAGTTGGCTAAAAGCTTTGAGGAAAGGTTTGTTAATCTTGCTCCTTCAGTCCTTTGTGGTCGTTTCTGGTCCTTGTCCCTGAAGGGCACAGATGGCTGTGTAGCTCAGGTGTATTACCTGATGGGACACATTCATCTTTCGTTGTACAAACGCTGCTTCTCTGTGGAGCCCCAGGCACACATTTGGAAGCCTTCCTCCCCTCCGTTTGACCAACTTTGTTCTCCGAGACA
Organism: Peromyscus melanophrys; assembly: GCA_902168415.1. Classification (NCBI taxonomy): domain Eukaryota; kingdom Metazoa; phylum Chordata; class Mammalia; order Rodentia; family Cricetidae; genus Peromyscus; species Peromyscus melanophrys. Next base: position 12,212 of record CABHPR010157032.1, on the reverse strand, counting down.
GACGCCAGGGCAGGACTGTGCAAGAAGGTCCCGGGATGTTTTCATCAGCTGCCTTAGATACACAGAGTCCTCTTGTTCCTCCAGGCTGGACCACCAGGGAGCAGAATAGCTTTTAGTATCATTCTGGGTTTTCAGTGTGTTCTACAAGGTAATAATTATTTTATAGGAAAAATAAGAAAATTACGATCAGAAATGAATCATCAAAATAGCAATCTCGCTCTGTCCAGTTTGCCTATTTTGAGAAACATACTACACTGCAGGTAATTACAGATGCCCGAGTAATTCATTTAAAAAATAAAAAGTCTAAGATGAGTTGAATGACGTTAGAATTCCATTCATTTTTAGTTGTATTACAAAGACGCCATTTCAACAGTGAGAAAACCAGTTCAAGGAGAATGTAACAGTGAATGTCCCCTTAGGTAAATTAGGTTAATCATGTAGTGAGCTGATTTTTATATTTAAAAAAAATAAAGTTCTATGGAGCAACAATGCATAGAGAAATTCCATCCTGTCAGTGAGCTGTGAGCAGGTTTGATCCCACACAACCTTCCCAGGCACAGTGAACCCTGTTATCTTCCCCTAAGAAAAGTGTTGCTCACAGGCTGAAAAGTGTTTGGAACATAATATGAGGTTGTGAGTTCAACACATAGAACCAGAATGAGAACGTCAGGCTTGGGGGCACATGCTTGTCACCCCAACGCTAGGGAAGCAGAGAGGCAGAGAAGGCAGATTTCTGGGGCTCAAGGGCCAGCCTGGCCAAATCTGCAGCTGAAGGCCAGTGAGAAATCCTGTCCCAAAAAAAAAAGGTGGATAACAACCTGAAGGTTGCTAAAGGTCACTCAAGATTGACTTCTGACACGCACAATCACATATGTGCAAACACACACACATATGTATACTTATACACATATGAACATGTATACTTATACACATATTATATACACATATAAAATAGAAAACACATTAATGCTGTGACCGCTGAAGTCTCTTTGACCCTTGTTGTGATTTCTCCCACATATGTGATCATCAAGTGAGGAGAAGGTCCACAGGAAGCAGCATGTCCTGCACCAAGCGGGAGAGACACCATTTCTGTCCTGTGTTGCTACAAAGTCTCCATGAGACCTGTTTACCATTCGGGACAGCAGCTCTGGCTTGAAAACTGCTACTAGCAGCTTTGGGTTCTGTTAACAGTAGGGCTGTCGGGACATGACAGAACTATTCATGAAGAAAATCGGCTCCTGGTGAAACCTGTTCCTCCATGTTTCCTTGCACCTGAAGAGTTCCGTCTTGGACCTCAGATGTGTAATGCTTATTTCCCTGTCCTTGCTATAGACACTCGATAAAACAACAAAGAAGAAGAATTTACATCGGCTCACAGTTTGAGGGGACACAACCCATCATGGCAGGGAAGCCTTGGCATGGTGCGAGATGACTCCATGGTACTAGAAGGGCATGGTTGGGACTCCTCACTTTTTCGTGTCTTGGCAGAACAGGAAGCAGAAGTGAAATGCTGGTGGCCCTTCCGGTTCCTTCCTTTTGCCTCCTCTTTCATTATGAGTGAGGCATTCACATTTATGGTGGGTCTTCCTTCCTAAGTCAGTCTTTTCTGGAAATGTTCTCACAGAGACACCCAGGAGTGTGTGCAGCCTGGGTGATTTTAAACCCAGTCAAACTGACAGTGGGGATTAACCATGACAGAGGAGCATGGGTCCTGAGGTCCCCACATGGCCATGCACAGTTCCGGGCAGTTGTTGTCACACAAACCTCTTTGTGACACTGAAGTCAGAGTGACAAGCAATTTTTCCTCATTTTCTTAGAAATGGAACTAAAATTCCACATTTCTCACATGGGGTCAGTAATACTCCATCAATGTTGCGGCACGGAGTGAGAAAGCACTTTAAAACTTTCAAACACTTTTCCCCCGGTTAATTCTAAAAAGTGAAATCTACTCTGCATATACCACATGGGGAATAAAGAACAATAGAAACAATTTTTTTCAAACATTCTACTTGGAATTAGAAAATTTAATTGAATTTTCATGTAAACATTGGGGCCAACTTGGCAGAAATGAGGCTATCCTAAAGAGACACGTGTATTCTTCCTTTGGTCAACAGACTATTGAAACAATAGGTTAGACTTTCATTCTGTGGCTGTGATAAAACACTCCGCCCAATAACAACGTGGGAAGAGAGGGTTTGTTTAAGGTCACAACTGTACTGGCTGGTTTTGTGTGTCAACTTGACACACGCTAGAGTAATCAAAGAGGAAGGAGCCTCAGCTGAGGAAATGCCTCAATGAGACCCAGCTGTAAGGCATTCTCTCATTTAGTGATTAACGGGGGAGAGCCCAGCCCTTGGTGGGTGGTGCCATCCCTGGGCCGCTGGTCTGGCTCTATAAGAAGGTGGGTTGAGCAAGCCATGAGAAGCAAGCCAGAGAACAGCTCCCCTCCATGGCCTCTGCATCAGCTCCTGCCTGCAGGTTCCTGTCCTGTCTGAGTTCCTGTTCTGACTTCCTTCAGTGATGAACAACAATGCTGAAGTGTAAGCTGAATAAACCCTTTCCTCCCCAACTTGCTCTTTGGTCATGGTGTTTCATCACAGCAATAGAAACCCTAACTAAGACAACCTATCACTGAGGGAGGTCAGGGTGGGAACTCAGGGCTGGAAAAAGCCATGGAGGAAGATTATTCCTCTTCAGCTAACTTCCATGTACAGGGCAGACCCAACTGTCTAGGAGGGGTGCCACCCACAGTGGACTGAGGCCTCCCACATCAATCCTTAGCCAAGACAATCCCTCACAGGCATGACCATGAGCCACTCTGATCTGGGTAATCACTCAGCTGGCATGCCCTCAAATGATTCTAGGCTGTGTCGAGTTGAGAGATGAAGCTAACTAGGACACATGATCACCAAGAAATTGAAATTTCCTCTGAAAACTCATGCAGGGAGAAGAACAGTGGAGCCTGCTATTAGCCAGAGGAGGAAATTGTCTCTCTGTAAGAGATTTTACACATTTCTGACAACCTGCCACACCACTTTGTGGGAAAGACTGGAACCCAGGAATGGTAAGCCAAGGATGGGTAGGGCCACAGCCTGACAAGAACTAATAAGCTATGCAGATCCCTAGCTTCCTGCTTCAAGGCTTGAGAGGAGGAGCCACTGGACTTCTTCATCCCTCTTCCCAACTGGGCCACAGTGAACCTTGCTTTTTACTAGTTTACTATTTTCTTATCTTGCTTTTCACTATCGTTTGTTAGTTTAATGTGCTTATTGAGGGTAGGTGGCCAAATCGGCTTGTTAGAGGGCTTAGCTCTGCCCCTGACTCCAGTCAGAGCACCACACATGCGAGTCACACAGAGCATTTGAGGGGCCAGGGATGCCACTTCATCAGTTCTTGATGATGCGCAGGTGCTAGCGCAGAGCTGTGCCCATGTCCTGCTGTCTACTTCCAGCACAGAGCTGTTGGTTTACCAAACTGTTTTCATTCCAGACTCTCTGGAGGGCATCAATCAGCGTCCTGTTCACATTTATCGGCTCTGCTTCTGGTACACGCCAGGTATCCAAAATCAAGTGTTGAATGCATTGGTGGCCGCAGCATATGGGGAAAGGCTTTGCAAAGAATGACGGAGCTTCAAGCAAGCCCGTTTTCCATGTTTCTAAAGGCACAGGGCCCCAGCCGGGATATTCTCTTGAGTACAGAAACGCCTTCTGCTCATGACAGTGACAAATATATTAGCCAATCTGAGAGGTGCAGGTTTGACTGTGATGTTCCAGTTATGCAAAAGTGACAAGAAACAGAGCTCAGGCAGCCGTGCCACAGCCCTGCTTTCCCGTGCCTGCTGCTGCTGCTGCTGCTGCTGCCAAGCCTCCTCTCTTGAGCTGCAGGGAGGCCCACAGGAGGAAATGATAGGATTGATTAAGTATCTGGAGAGTTGGAGAAATGGAATGAAAACCTATGCAGAGTTAACTACCAATTAAAAATGATTTCTAAATGCCAGACGAGCAGTCCAGACAATAAATGATGTTCCAATCAGGAATGAGCAGGGTGGGCTGAACTTTCAAAAATCAACTCCCAATCTAATAACTCACTGGGCTTCTCTTGCCCCCTGACTCATGAGAATGAAGGAAGTATTCTTTTAACCATTTAGAGTTTTCTTCTGGCCCTACATTCTCCAGGCAGCACGAGCACAGGGCCTGTTGTGGGGGCGGAGCACAGTTACCCGCTGAAGTGGGCACCTTTTACACAGAATCAAGAGATTTTTAACAAGTGAATGTTTCATTATGAACCATTCATACCATATTGTTCAAAAATAATGTTAGCACAATAACTTTTTTAAATGTAAGGTTACTTGATTACATCTTTTTATTAAACCAAGTGTACCCACAAATACTGAAATTGTGCATGCAAATCAGCTAAAAACACAAAAGCCTCAGGGCAGGGTGCAGGTGAATTTTGATTAAAGAAAGACCTTTCAAAGCAAAAGACAAAAGACCTTAAAAGAAAAATATTAATACATTCAGCTGTTTAAAAAATGTCATTTTAATCAAAACTGTACCCAAATTAAAAAAAAAAAAAACATACAGCAAACTATACAAAAGCAGCGTCAGGAAAAATAAGGATCTAGAGGAAATAGTCACATTATGACCTTGGATTCTCCACCACCACTGCCTCCTACCTCTCCCACCGGACCACAGCAATCTCATCTGTTGCTTCACAGCTCCGGACACCTCAGCCAGGATGGTCTCCAGTGTTTCCTTACTTTCCTTAGAGTGAGCAAGTTTTTCAGTCTGATCCACCATCCCTGCATCTGCCCTGATGCCTCCCCAGTATTCATCTGCCTTGACTCACTCTCTCCCCGAACACCCTCCATGGGTCCAAAATCCCCTAACTATAACAAGACCCTTACTTCCTCTTAGTTCTGACAAATCACACCCTACTCTGCACATAGCCAACTTCTTCATCTTTGGATTTCATTCTCGAGGTGACCTGTCACCTTTGAAATGCTTTCCTTCGACATGCAATGGAAGGCAATCCTGTCTCTCCATCTAAATGTCTCGGTCTTGAGGTCCCTTGTTTGTGTTTATACCCCTGCGCCAAGTCTGGCCACTTCATGAGGCTGCCAGCTCTGTAAGAGAGGCATATGCTCTGGGTTTTGTTTGTTTGACATTCTGCCTACAACGTGAGACTTTTTCTAATGCATAGAGAACTCCCAGAACTTCTGAATGAACACTGATGGAATGATCTCATGAGTGTGTGATACACATCAGCCATCATGACCACTGATCTATGTGTATTGTCTCATGGGACCCTCCTGGATTCTTATCAGTAGAACTGGGATGTCACATGTTACAGATGTTCAGTAACTCATTCTAGACCACAGACAGTGGTAAACCTACCAAAGATCAATGTGAGTCTTAGTCAATAAACATACTCTTAGCCAGTATATGTATCATATCTTTACATCTATAAAACATACATAAGGATTAACATCCATACATCTTTCTTTGAAATATTTTCAAAATCTGGCTTTGTTCTGAGTGGCTCATGGAGCTGTGTGCTAGAATTAGCTGCATCCACCCTGGTGTCTGTCGATCTGTGCACAGGACACAGTGCCTGAAACACAGGAAGTGCTGTGCATCCCTCACAGGCATAACTCATGCCACTCTCTTAAATGAGGTTTCCCAAGGACAGACTGTGGAATGTTCCTTTACACTGTGTAATTGGTTTAATAAAGAAGTTGACTGGTCAATAGCTGGACAGGATAAGGTTAGGTAGAAGAACCAGACTAAGGACACTGGGAAGAAGAAGAGGGAGTCAGAAGAGTCACCAGCAAGACAGGGAGAGGAAATAGGAGGTGCAAGATGAAAGGGAGGTTACTCCATGTGACAGAATGTAGATTAATATAAATGGGCTGGTTTAAGTTGTAAGAGCCAGTTAGTAATAAGCCTGAGCTATCAGCTGAGCATTTAAAATTTATATTAAGTGTTGGTTGTTTGGGAACTGTGGGCAAGAAAGGTAGATCCACCTACTACAGACTGTGACCTAGAGATTACCATAACCAGGGTATGTCAGGATGTTGGAAAGATGAGACACTGTCTGTAATGCATCTTTCATCCCCTAGGGACATCTGGAGAAACACAGCCTAGTCACACTTCTTCAGGAACATACTAGCTGTAATTCTGGGTGGGTTTGATGGTAGAGAGATCTTGTCTATGGAATTCATTAAGCAGCCTACACTTGGTCTTACAGACTCAACCCCATATGATTCAGAGCTGAATCCTTAACCTCCAATGTCTGTATTTGGAGAGAGGGATTTTAGGAAGGTCATTAAGATTCAGTGAGTCAAAAAAGTGAGAACTTTATGGTGTATGATTAGTATCTTTGGAAACTCATGGATTTTCTCTCTTTGTGAATGGAGGAAAAGCTGCATGATGGCACAAGGTGGCAGTCATCTGCAAAGAGACTTCTTACTAGAAAGCCCTGGCACCAACTTGACCATGGCCTCTCCAGGCTTCAGAACTCTGAGAAGGAAATTTCTATTTTTAAGCACCTGTCCTATGGTGCTTATGACAGGCCAAGATGATAAAGACACTTCAGTGGGTAGAGACTGCTGGTGACCAGCCTGGTGTGCTATAGCTTCTGGAATCATGTCCCTATCTGCCATGCAACCATCCAAGCAGAAACAGAAAATTTCATGACTAAAATAAGCCTAGCTATGTGAGTGATGGCATTCGTGTTTTAACACATAAACTGTGTTACATCTGGGCCACTGCATGATCTATGAACGCACAATCATCTGCACCCCCAAATCACTGAATAGTAATCCTCAGAGTTTCCCAGGGTCTGCCACGTGGTGCTTCTCACATGTTCCTTTGGGGTACTGAACCTTGCCTCAGTATGCAAATATAATTCAAACGTAAGTTAAGTAACAGCAGTCAACTTACAGCAGGACTCTAAAATGTGCCAGGCACTGTTCTAGGAATTCTGTGCACATCATTCAGGCCTTCCAGAAGCTCTAAGACGCCACTGCAATCTAACTAAGGAAAACAGCACACATCTGGGAAGTGGTAAGGAACTGGATGCAGAATACCTGATCCCAGAGCCAAGCTTCTCAGAGCTGTGTACAAGGGGCAGGGGGCTGGGGTCCACATGGCCCTCCCTATCTTCCCCACTTCTCTATCTCTTTACAGGCTAGTTGTGCTCTGGAAACTGGTACACCCACCTTTTCTTTTTCAGCTGAACCATCATGTCCATGGCCATCTGCTTAGCAAACCCAAGTCGGCAGTGCAGCACCCACCCCTTAGGTTTCCTCACTGCCGTCCCTTCCTCTTGTGCCATGATGGTCAAGCTCCTCTTTGCAGTGAACAGGGTACTCGGTGCAGCCTCTTAGGAAAGGTTCTACTAAAATAATCCCAGAATTCAGATTCAGCTCCTGGCCAGGTAGTCTTTCCATTGCCTTGATGAGATTTTTACCCTTGATCCTTAACTGAGAGGAGATGCCCAGTGATGCCACCGAGACCTGGAGGCTGTGGTCATTACATCATTGAGACTCCTGTACTCTTGGGCACTCTGTTCACCTCAACTTGCCAAGACTTGCCATCAATATTCCAGATACCTTGTCCTGTCACAAGGGAGAGAAATGTCTTTGAACCAGGAGCTATGAAGAGGGAATGGCAGGAATGTGAGTAAAGGAAAGACTGTGGAGAGAGAATGGCAAGGGTGTGGGTAAGGCAGAGAGCTCGCTCGTGGTATGCATTCTGTTTCTCATGCTGCTAACAGCAGGACTGGGGAACCAATTTTCAACAGACTCATTCACACCTAACCTTGACTGCACAGCTTGCTTCGTCTGGTATATTTTCATCTACTCCCTACACAACCCTATGATACAGGTGTTAATAACCCTCACCGCCTGCAAGAAAACCCAAGCTCATAGAAGGCACCAGATGTAGGAGGAGAAGCTCACAGATCCTAAAAGTTCTGATCCAGGGTCCAAGCTCTTTTTACCAGAGCTCAGGCTTCCTGAGCTGGTAACCTGGGCCACTAGAGTCCAAAGTCCTCAGGGTTGAGGTAAGAAGACAACACTTAGGAAGACATAAGGCCCAGAAATTAATGATTGGTGCGTGCGCACACACACACACACACACACACACACACACACACACACACACACACCCCACAATGGCAAATAAAACAGCTTAACTGAGGTGAGCTCTCTCCCAGGAACTTGAAAAAGTAGCCTCACCTGTCTGCCCCTTGGCTTTCACATCCACAGTGGGAGGCCCACAGAGAGAAGCTGAGCAAAGGTGAGATCGATGGCCTGCAAAACCCTCCAAGTTCAAATGCAGTTAATGCTGACACTCTAGCCTGTACGCCCAATGAGCCGTGTGGAGCAGCCGTCTCAGAAGAGAGCTATTGATTTTTACACTCCTGGAGTGTAGACAGCACCCCAGTTTGTGGTTGCTACACATTAATGAAAACATATGGATTTTTCTATTTGAAAAAAAACCAGACACCTGGCATTGAAACTGTCGTCAGACTACAGAGCACAATACCTGGGAAGAACAGACAGTAAATGGGTAATGCTCATGAGATGACGAGGGACTTAGAACTAAAATCTGACACAACACAACGCATGGAAAAAGTATTCTCAAACAATGGGGCCTTAGCTTTTTAGCCATTAAAAAAAATTTTTTTTAACATCTCATCTTACTCTTTTGTGAATTTAAAAATAAGTAACTGAGTAACTTCATTTGGATTAATCATCAACTTCTTCAATAAGTGCTCAACAGCACTGGGTTTTACCCACACATGCCTGCAGCTACCTGTAACTGACCTTACTCAGGTACTAAATGAACATTAAGCACCCTCAAGGCATAATGCATTGTGGTATATTCTAAGGACACGGGTGTGAAGGTGATGTCACAGACCTTGATCTCCTGAGCATGCCATTTGGTAAGCAACGAAAACAGCTGAGAAGACATCAGTGAGTGTGGGCTCAGGGTCACCCCCAGACACACCTAATATGCCACTGTTTGTCCATGAGTCAGAACAGGCCTCCTGATGTGGAAACTGAGGCCTGGAAATGATGAGGGAGGTTTAACCTATCAGTAGAAGGGAAGAAGGACCATGGGTGCCTAATGGGGTGCAGAGGATGCACAGCATGATAAGGGGAGACATGAGCTTGTGCAGAAGGCCTGGACACCTGAGTCATCCTAGAATTGAAGCCATGCCTGGTGACACAGCAGCAAATGTGCAGACAGAAACAGCAGTAAGGACACTGAGGGACACTGAGGAGGCCACAGTGGGAAGGCGGGAGACGGAAAGCCACAATGAGGAAGAACTTCCACTTACCTCAAAGAGTACTCCCTGAACACTGAGCATGAAGAAACAGCCTCCCCACCCCACCCTTGCCAAGAAATAACTGAGAAGTGAGACAAGGAGAGAAGACTTCCACTGTGTGACAATTAGTGGTGATTACCAACTTGGCAGGGTCTAGAATCCCCTGGGACATATGCCTCTGGGCATGCTTGTAGGGAGTAATCTTTAGTGCAAGGTGGGAGGATCCATCCACGGTGAGTGGCAATGTTTCCTGGCCAGGATCCTGGACTGTAGAAAATGGAGGAAACATGCTGAGCAGCAGCAGCTTGCATTCATCTCTCTTTGCTTCCTGTTTGTGGATGCCATGTGACCAGCTGCCCTTGACTTTCCCAGCATGATGAACTATGCGCCCTTGATCGATGAGCCCAAAAAATCTCCTTCTGCCCTAAGTTGCTTTGGTCAGGGTACTTGATCACAGCAACAGGAAAAGAAACTGACATACAAGGCGTGTGAACCTCTCTGGTACGCCAGTGGTGAGAGCCGAGACAGTAGTTTACGTCCGAGTCGTGCTTCACACACGACAGCACGCTTGAACATCCTTGAGTTACCGTGACCTTCCCCAGTCATCCCAAAACCTAAAAGAAGGACTTACTGGTGCATTTTTCACTGGGACATTTTTACCCCCTTAGAGCAAGGGCAAACTTCATAGCCATTGTATTCCCACTGCAGTTTCTAAGTGGAAGGGTACTGACGGCTCCCCTTGTCACTGGGTCCTCGGTAACTATACAGACATGAGGGCTGACTCTGTGTTAGCTGTAATAAAGCCGCACCTGCCATATTCATACTTAGAACATTTAAGGTTTGTTACGGCCCAAACACATGCCAGGTTTCTGGAATCATGCTTGGCAAAAACAGCTTTTTTAAAACTCAGACTAGGCAGTCCTGAGCAAAATAAACAAACATAAACTAAACAAAGCAACAAACTCCCCTGGCTCTTCCTTGCTGAAGGAAATCGCACACGAGGATTTAAAGATCTTTTCAGAGAAGCGTCCTTGACCAAACACAGGCTTTGTGTGGTAGAAAACAATTTGCAAGTGTTCATTCAAGGACAAAGGTCTCCCATGAAGGAGTTTCGGCTGGGGTTGTTTGCTCATGTCTAACACAAGGCAAAAGTAATCAACCTCCAACACATACCTCTTTGGAAAGTAATATCAAAGGGCTGCCTTGCTAGCCAGCCCTGCATGACAAAGGGAGAGAGGTGGGGAATAGAGAGCTCTCTGGGTGGCTGGCCAGTGGTTTGATAAACCAAGATAGGGTGCAGACTCAGCAGCCAATTCTAACAGCAGCCTGGTTTTATCTTGAATCTTTCTCTATAGCTTTTAATCCAATGTGTTTTTGCATCCTTTAAGATGTTAGCCAGAACTAGGGAGATGGCCCAATGGTTAAAGCCTGGGCCTTACAGGTATGAGGACTAGAATTCAGATCCTAAAAACCCACACAAATGTGGAGGGAACTGTGGCAGTCCAGCTGTGATTCCAGCCTCAGATGGGGAAAAAATGGGGAAATGGGAAAACCCCAGAGCAAGCTAGTGATCTGAACTAACCAGACTCTGCCCTCCCATGGAAGAGTGACCTAGGATAATTCCCAACATTAACCTTGGACCTCTGCTTGCATGCACACACAGGGTATATGTACACCCACACACCTATGGGCCATATGTTTGAACACACATACACACACACACACACACACACACACACACACACACACACACACACCATGAGAAGAAGGAAAAAGAGATACTGCCTGGTCCCTTCAAATCCTACAGGATTTTTCTGCCAATGTCTCCACATCCTCAGACATTTCCCCACAAACCAGCCAATCCCACAGCCCAGTCATGCTTCTCATGCCATGGTACATTGTGGCTTGCAAATCTCAGAGATTTCTTTATTTATTTCATTCATTCTGCTCTTCCTGTTTCTTCGACTGGATCGTCTGAACTAACCTTGAATCAGGCTGACTCATCTTTCCTTGGAGGCTCTGACCTGCTGCTTCGCCCACCTAGCAGGGGTTCTGTTTTATATAGTGTGCTTTTCTACTTCATAATTTCTGTTTGCTTCCTTTATAATCTCTGTCCTTTCCCCAACATTCTCTACTTCTTGAGTTTTTATCCATGCATTTGGTTCTTTGAAAATCACCTTTTCCAAATCTTTGAATATACTCAAAACGACAAATTTCAAGGCTTAGTCTAGGCTGTGACGATGTGAGCTTGTTGTCCTAGCTGCTCAGAACACTGAGTCAGGAGTTTCACTTGAGCTGAGGAGCTTGAGACCAACATAGGCAATATAGTGAAAAAAATAGCTTTTCCCAAATAAATAAAAATAGCTTTAGATGTGAACTCCCAGCAGCTGCAGCTGCCTGCAAAGAGTCACGCACAAACCAACATTCCAGTGTGGAGGGGGGACTCAAAAGACCCCAACTTTACCTGAGAAGCTACTGCCAAGTGGTGGCTGTGGAGGAGGGGAAGGGTATTTTTTATAACCATGTGACCCCAGGAAGGTTGACCATGCTCCAGGGAATAGCATCACGCCCATGAGTGTATGGGCACAGCGGGTTATACAAAAAGGACATGAAGTCCAGAGGAAGATAAGAAGACCAGGGACAGAGCTGGGAGGAGTTAGGTAGAGGAGTGGAAGTGGGCATAATCAAAACACATTGTGTTAGCATTCAGACCCACTTCTTGGAATCCTGGCCGATAACCAGCTAATACCCTGGCCCACTCAGCATCCTGACATCATCCTATGTTCCCGTCCCCTCCCCTTTAAGATGGGGCTCTTCCCCTTTGTTCTCTCTCTCTCTCTCTCTCTCTCTCTCTCTCTCTCTCTCTCTCTCTC
>CABHPR010157031.1:21825-34756 GCA_902168415.1 Peromyscus melanophrys | reverse complement strand
CACACACACACACACACACACACACACACACACACACACACACACACCTTTAATTCCCAGAAGTGACATGGCTGGGTGGAGAATGGTATATAAGGCTGAGGAGACAGGAGCTAAGCTGCAGTTCAACTGAGACCCTCAGGGGTGAGGACTCAGAGGCTTTCAGTCTGAGGATTCGTGGAAATAGGATCGGCTGAGGAGCTGGTGAGGTGAGGTTGGCTGTGGCTTGCTCTGTTTCTCTGATGTTTCAGCTTTCACTCCAATATCTGGCTCCGGGTTTTTGTTTTTGTTTTTAATTAATAAGACTGTTTAGCAATTCGTGTTACAGCCCTATGCTTTTGCATTAGGATATTTGAAAAACTGTAGACTGCCAGCACCCACGTATGTACGCTCACCCTTTTGACCCCCTTCACATCGAAGATCTGACATTTAGCCCTAAACTCCATCCTAGCCCAAAGCTGCTGTTGTCCTTGTCCTGAGCTTTCCAATTTTTAGCGTTTTCTTCCGTGGTCACCTGTGTGATGTATCTCTCTGGAGGTCCGCATCCGAGCGGGCTCAGCCTGATTCTGCCATGACCATTTCCATCACCACACGTACTTGATCTCTTTCACGTTTGATGGAATCGATAAATCTCATCCCTAAAGAGTCCAGCGGGCCTTTGATTCCTGACCTGACATTCGCTAATGCTATTCCTGATGACCTGCCACCACGGATCTGCAGCACTGCACTCCGTGTTTGACAACACTCATAATATGAATCAATATTCAGCATTCAGTAAGTGAGCTGGGGAGTCATTCCCCTGCTGCAAAAGGCTGCCTTGCCCCTGGGCAGCTGTCAGAAATGGGGAGTTATTAATAGCCCTCTCTCTTCACTTAGCATAGTCGGTAGGGGTCAGGCATGAAATGATTTAATCAGTTTATGATATCTGTGACAGAGAGCACTTAAAATGTAATCACAAAATTTAGGTAGAAGTGTCCCTGGGCTGTTGTAACGTTTTTCGCACTTAATTTTCCCTAACGCCCGTACAGTGTCATGCACGCTGAAGACAGAGCCTGCAACCAAGTGACATATGACTTTGTACTGGTGTGATTTCTCCCTCAGTGAAGTTGTCTTCTTTATGAATTTCCTCCCTTTAAACAACTGGCCGTAAACACCCAAGGATAAGTGAGGATAAATCCGTGGGGTTGGCCTGCCTGGCTCTGAACAGTGTGTCTGGCATTGAGGAGCCTGAGGTAGAGAGCGATGTAACTGGGCAGGGGAGGCCCAAGCCAAGGCTATCTCAAAGAAAATGAGAATATCTTGGAATTCAGAGGGAGTTGCGCAGATACAAAAGCCTCCCCAGAACATCATCCATAGTCTCACTGGGTCTTTATTCTGTGGATGGAAATTATTTTGACAACAGTAAGAATAAAAGTGTTCTGGGCTGGTGGCTGGAGGCACTGTGTCTTAGCAGGGACCATCAAAGCTGTAAACTCGGGATTCACACAGAGCCTGTTAAGAAACAGTGCATGAAAGATGAAATCATTGCAGGTTAACAGTTAGCAATAGATGGAATGCGATTCATCTAGACAGTCTAGAGTTTGTCATCAGGAATATCCAGGGTCAAATCCCATCCTTGTACTAAAGTGTCCTCCTGTGACACAATCCTCCCTCATTTCCTGGGTTTATTTTGAGAATTAAATAAGAGCTTTGATGTCAGATCCGGCGCATGGGAGCTGCTCACATGATGTGATGTCTCCCTCTCCTTATCTCCGAGGGCTTCAACCTGGTTGATTCTGATGCAGGCAGGACGGTGACTCTGAGCTGAAGTCCGGACAGAAGGTGATCACACAGCAGCCGTCCCTCCTTTCCTGTGTTACCATCCCTGCTACGGGCTGCAAGCGGATCCCTGAAACACACTGATGGGAGTTGTGTGTCGTGATGGGAAACAGCAGGAAGCCTTAGAGGAGCCCATTGTCCTGATAGTTTAGGAAAGCAGAAGACACATAGAATATGCTGACTGGAGATTTATGAATCTAGCACTTACTAATGTTTGCCTTGAAATGGCCTTAGTTCTTTTACTTAGCTAATATTTACTCAGCAAATCCCTTTATTCCCTTTATTCAACAGTTACCTACTCAGCATCTGTATTAGTTACTTTTCGATTGCTGTGATAAAACACCATGACCAAAGAAACTTAAGGAAGGGTTTCTTTGAACTTGTAGTTCTGGATCTTTAGAGCCCATGAGGACAGAGAAAAGGCTTGACAGCCTGAACAGGAGTGGAAGGCTCATGTCTTCTACCAAAAACACAGCAGAGAGAATGAACTTGAAATGCTGGGAGGCTTTGAACTCTCAAAGCCCGCTTCCAGTAACAAGCCCCCCTCCAACAAGGCCAGACCTCCTTAGCCTCCCCAAACAGTGCCATGAACTGGGGACCAAGCATTCAAATTCCTGAGACTATGGGAGACATCTTTACTGTATGCTTTCTGTATATTGGTGTGGTTTATGGGGACAATCAACTGCCCCTTGATTCTTGGGTATGACGGAATAGAAGACAAAGATATATCCTTCCCCTTTTCTTTCCTGTGCATCTAGAACTTCAGAGTTCTACCTTTGCCCAAGATCCATTTCTCTCTAAGTGCTTTGGTTCTTTGCACCTGTGTTTCTGAGGTAACAAGCCGTGGCTGTGCGTGAAGACCGCAAGCCCTGGTTACAGGTTTTCTTGGACAACTTAGATTTCTGAATACACATTTCCTCCCAGGTGTTCAGCCAAATGTTACTTATGTTCTGTGGAAGGATTTTTCAGATGCAGCTAAGTTTCCACATCAGTTGGCTTGAGATGGAAATTACCCGGATAGACCTGACCTAAAGCTGGGAACTCTTTAAACCTGGTAAGAGATCAAGAGATCAGACATGGAGGAGGTCAGAGCTTAGAAGCAGGTGAAGGACCTGCTGTCTTAAAGATGGCGGGAGCCTCATGGCAAGCCATGGAGGTGTCTAGGAACCGAGAGTGGCCCCTGGATGACAGCGAGCAATACAAGCCTAACCTACAGCTGTGAGGAGCTGGATTCTGCCAGCAAGAGTGATCGTGGAAGCAGGTTGTAGATTTTTCTCCGGAGTCTCCAGATGAAAACTCAGATTGGTCACCATCTCAGTATCAGCCTTACGATTCCACATAGGGAGCACTAGCCGGGCCAGGCCGGACTTCTGCCTTGCTGAACTGTGAACTCAAGTGGACATTGGTTTATGCTGCTGTATTTGTGGGAATTTGTTATCTATCAACAGAAACAGTACATAGCTTTGATTTGAGTCCTGCCTGTTCCTTATGAGAGGAAGCCAGCCAGCAGACAAACCCACTGTGATCTCTTTTTCTGTGTTTACTCTTGGGTTCTCCTCTGGATCCTCTAAGATTTTCTTCCTCTTACAGGAAATTATTTTTAGCTCGTTTGCACAAGCCATGATTGCCATCTTCAAATGGAAGTGACTCTTTCTCTAGTTAAGCAGATCTGCCTACTTCTTTGGGTTCTCCTTGGTAACTAATTACTCCTTCCGCCTGCTCCAACCTCTGGAGGACATATGTATTATCTCCATCACTTCGCCCTCCTAATTTTATGAGCTAGCTCTCTTTCTCCCTCTTCCTCTTGCACTGAGTGTGTTTTGAAAGTGTTCCCTCAACCAGGGGCCACATCTCTGAAGAAAACCTACTCTCCTTTCCACAGAAGCCATCACTTGCCAATAGCTTCTCATCTAGGAGTGGGACTCGTGAGCCCCTCCTCATCCATGCTGGGTTTTGCATGACTTGATCTTACACAGGGCTTTTGCGTGTACTCACAGCCACTGTGAGCTGATGTGAACAACAGCTCTGTCATGTCCAGCAAATACTGTGTCACTACCGACATCCACTACCGCTAGCTCTTATAATCTTTCTGCCTCCTTTTCCATGATGATCCTTGAACCTTGGTGAGAGGAGGTGTGATATAGATGTCCCATTTAGTGCTGAGAACTCCAAAGTCTCTTTTTCTCTATATATTGACCGGTTGGAATTATCCTGTAATGGGGGTGGTGGTGGTGCAATGCTATTAAGTTCAAAGCCCAGTACGGGGTATAGGTTGCCTTTCTTTGAGGTGTTGGTCAGTGGGGTTCGTAGACCCTCCACAAACATTGCAGGCTACTCCATTACTCTTGTTTACTATCTGGATCTAAATGATAAGACCCTATTACTGAGGATGCTATATATTTGAATCATAGGACATGGAGAAATCTAACTGGTACTGGCCTAGAAGTTTTATCCTTACTGGCTAGCTTTCACTGGGCTAGGATGTGCTATGCGTGCTACTGGGGTAGAAAAGTATTCAGTCATGTTATCTAGCTGTGAGCCCTGCAAACTATAATAATAATAATAATAATAATAATAATAATAATAATAATAATAATAATGATGACTGGTCTGGTAAGATAGAATCACTGGTGCAACTGTGGCTCAGATGTTAAGGGAGTAGCCAATGGGTGTTTTGACAATTGGATTTAAAACTACTCTTCCTGACAGAACTCATACCTGGTACTGTTAACTGAACCCAAGCCCTGGGGCTAGCTGTGCTATAGGCCTGAGGCGGAGAACATAGTACCATTATTCTGCTAAATGGACATCATGTTAAACTACTCCGCAAATTCTTATCTTTATACCCATAGACTAGTGCATGTTTCGTTCTGTATAAATTGCCATGACTGCTCCATAGTCTGGCTAAGGGGAAGGTTTTTGTTTGTTGTTGTTTGTTTGTTTGTTTGTTTAATTGTAGGTATTAAAGACAAAAAGACAGAAGCATCTGGAAGAGTCCAGAACAGAGAGAGAAAAAGTAGACTGAACTCAGCCAGCAGACTGGACATGGCCATGAGAGAAGCAGAGCAGAGAGAGAGAGAGAGAGAGAGAGAGAGAGAGAGAGAGAGAGAGAGAGAGAGAGAGAAAATAAATATGTAAGAAAACAGCAAAAATAGCAGGGCCAGAAGAAGAGTGAGTGGCTTGGGGGAGGGAAGCCGTGAGCGAGAGGGAGTTTAGGGTAGAGAAGGTGAGAAAAGCTGGGATGTTAGCATTGATTTTGAAGTGTGTAACAAGTACTTGTGATACCAAAGGAGCCTGGGGGCCAGCGTGAGCTTTGGTATGCTAAGAGGCACCACAGGTAGTCATTTGTCCCTTCTGCCAGCCAATGACAAGGGAGATGACCTCTTTTGGTAGAGGAGAACAAACTAGAAGAGTTCCTGAGGAACGTTGGCTTTTTTCTAACCATCAGAAATCCGCCAGGTTGGGGAATTGGAGTCCTCTTTAGATCTGACACATCTCTCACCAGAGAAACTTCTTTTTGCTCTAGATGGTGACTAATGCAGATAATGCTTGAACTCTGGCTTATATTTTTATCTCAGGCCTGCTCCGTCATGTTAGAAGTCATGATGTTTATGAAAAACAAGTTTGTTCTATTCTCTGTCACTTAGCATATTGTTCTCATTATCTTTAGAACTCTTACAATACAAGTGATTCATTGCGATCTGAATTAGAAGTAACTTTAGATAGTGAGTAGGAAACAGGAAGAAAGCTGGTAGGAAGAGGAAGAAAAGGAGTGTGGAGGTGGGTGGGAAGGTCAGGGGGTCATAGTCACAGAAACGCCTGACTCCAAAACCAGCACCAAGAACCTTGTAAAGCAGCACATGTAAAGTTTACATGTAAAATGCCTGTATGGAGGTGATAAGGAGTTAATTATGGGATGTCTCCCATAAAGTTAACACTAAATTCTTGGGGAGATACTGACCATTGGAATTTATAGGCTCTTCATATTGTTTTCTGTGTTACATGTGAGCAAAGGCAGTTACCAAATGTCTGTTGATAATCCACCCAGTGACTTTTGAACCTAAGGAATTCTTGAGGGCGTGTAGTTATCTGGGTGAATCAAATTTTATTGTTCCCTTTTTTTTCAGTTGTTATGCAATTTCGGATTATGCTAATTATGTTTTGCATTGATTGAGGGACGTTCAACGCTTTATTAAAATGAGGACTGTTACAAGTTATCAAAGGAAATGTGGGTATTCTATATCTCCTCTCTGTACACTAACAGAGACAGCCAGGGTCATGACTTGAGGCTAAAGTTTTATCTGTCCACAAATGTCTGTCTAGGTAGATTCCTTTTTTTTTTTTTTTTTTTTCCAAGACAGGGTTTTTTTTTTTCTGTGTCGCTTTGATACCTATCCTGGAACTCATTCTGTAGCCCAGGCTGGCCTCAAACTCACAGATATCCGCCTGCCTCTGCCTCCTGCATGCTGGGATTAAAGGCGTGCACCACCACCGCCCGGCTAGATTCCTATACACTGTCTATAACAACTTCAAAGACCTGAAAGCCAATAGCTTATAAAACATTTTTTATAATTTAGTAAAAAAAAAAATTCCACACCCATTTTATTTATCTACACAATTCCAGGTGGGTTCTTCAGCAATCAGAATAAAGTATATGGCAATAATCTAACCACAAGATTATGTAATCTTATTTAATCGTGACGGAAACCCACATTTGTAAGAGCTTTATTCTCTCTCTTGCATGGCTGAGACAAAGCTCTGGAAGCAGGGCTTAGCAAGTTTCCACGCAACGGGTGGGCATGCCTCATAGATCACAGTCATCAAATTCACAAATCTACTCCAGCAACCGGAGCCTGGAGACCTTAAATTCTCATTGTCCAGGTGACTCTCAGCAGATGGCTTGTGCATAATGTTGGAAAGGTTGGAAGTCCAGGAGGGAACTGTACATGTTGTCCTTTGTGTACTAGTAGGCATTACCAAGGGGCCTTGAAGCTCCCTGGAGTTTCAGGCATGAGAAAGAAAGATGTCAATTGGTCTTCTTGAGTGGTTTTATCAGGGTCACCTGAGACCCGTATTTAGCATTCAGTTGCAAGAGAGAGTTTCCAACAAAAAGTTTCTGGAAGCCAGCCAGTCCATTAGCATTGAGACCATGCTTTCTTCAAAATATCCAGGCTGGGCTCAAAACCAAAGAATGCTTTTTAAAGGCGAGCAATGGAAAGATTAGTGGGGAATGCATGTCACTATACATGAATTTACACGGAAGAATAGAGATCATTATCAGTCCAGTAAACTTTAGGACATCACAGTGAGGCTCTGGCTGAGGGTTTTTATGTGCGTTACTTCATTGAGTCTTCACACCAGCCCTGGGAAGGAATCGTGTATTATTTCCATTTTACACTAGTGAAAATTGAGGCCTAAGATGACCTACCTCTGTGCAGTGTATCCAGAAGAACTTCCCCTAATGTTTAAGAACCAGCTTGGTTTCCTCAGGGCAAAGTGTAATTGTGGGTTCCCAACATAGTGTTTGGAAATACATTCACAGTGGTATGTGATGATATTTTGTTTAGAGTCATTGTTGCTTCTGAATCTTGTCAATAAAACTCAGAAGAGAAAAAAAAATTAAGCCCCCTTTACTCTGACTGCTTTGTAAATAAACCACGTAAATTGAGCTAAATCACTTTCCTATTTAGGGTTTGATTTTCCCTCTAGAAACTTCTACTTGTCAGTATTTATAGTTCATAACAACTCCAAAATTTGGGAGTTTTTCCCTTCACACAGAACAGAACTTGTCTTGGTATTGGTTCTAGGAACTATATGCGTTCCAAAACCTACAGGTGCTCCAGTCTCTTATGCACAATTGCATATTTGTTTATAACTTATGCACATCTCTCTCTATACTTTTTATTGTTGTTTCTTTGAGACAGGAGCTTGTGTAGCCCAGGCTAGCCTCCAACTTTCTATGTAGCCGTGGATGACCTTGAGCTTCCGATCCTCTTGCCTATATTTACCAAACTCTGGGATGACAGGTGTGCGGCATCACTCTCAGTTTTATGCTGTGCTGAGGATCGAACCCAGGGCCTTGTGCATGCTAGGCAGGCACTCCGTCAACTGAGCTCCATCCCCAGCTCTCCAGGGATGGTCTTGATCCTCTTGCCTCTGCCTCCCAAGTGCTGAGATTCGAGGTGTGTTCCACCACGCCTGGCTCTTCCTGGATACTTTAAATTATCTGTAAGTTACCCATAATACCTAACACAATGTATATAAGTGCTATGTGAATAGCTGTTAACTGTATTGTTTAGAGAACAGTGACAAGGAAAAGCGTCATGTTTTGAGTACAGGTGCAGTTTTTTTTTTTTTTCCTGAATATTTTTGACCTGTGGTTAGTTAGTTCACACATGGAGAACCCACCAGACTGGAAAGCTAAGTATGCTCTGGCAGTGGCCAGAATCGGGTGGCTGAGACAACTACTCACTTTCAGTTTTTCTATTTATTGACAACCTTTCGTGTTCCAAGAACCATGCCAAATGATTTACAGACGTCACTTCATTTAATTTTTACAGCGCGTCCCGCTAACGTTATTCAGGTTTTACAGAGGAGGAAACTGAGGCACAGAAAGGTTAAGTAATTTGTCTTAGTTTTCTCAGTAGGTGATATTAGAGTTGACATCTGAAAATGGTCTGTGTGACTACAATGTGGACCTCTTACCATCAGCTATTTGCCTTTTATTATTTAACTATAGAGGAACACGTGTGTGTGTGTGTGTGTGTGTGTGTGTGTGTGTGTGTGTGTGTGTGTTATTTAGGGAGAATTTTTTCCTGACAGTCATCAGATGAATTAACAATGATTTTAGAATAAAGTGACAAGCCTTTTAGAGGAAAGGAACAGGAGAATTACAAAGAAAATAAGAGGAACCTATCAATAACTGTGCCAGTACAACAGCCTTAAAGCAGGGCTTTTCTGGGCACAGCTGGCCCTGGACTTTGAAGAGTAGGTTTCAATTTTTACTTTAGCTGATAGGGCAGAAATTTCTAGACATTTAGCCTAAATAGTCAAGCTCTTTTGAGGATTCATTAAAGTTCAGTGAGTCTTTTTGACACACATTTGCTAGCCAACACCATCATGTCAAATTCTCCTTGACCTGGAATGTGCACAAGGGGATAGCTTTAGCCAAAGAGTTCAAAGTGTGAATGTTCCATTGTCCCAGAAAGGGAACACCAGACAGATGCTACGAGGGAAAGTTTCATGGCACATCCCAGTCTTTTGTTGACAGATCTGTGATGTCTCTAGCAAGTGGCACACACTACAAAAATACATGTAATTGACCCATATGATGCTATATATACCATGGGCAGTCGGTTGACCATGTGTGTAGATAGGACACACATGATCTTCATTTCATAGGCTGTGGCTTGGGGGTAACCACCTGTCTCAGTTACTTTCCTATTGCTGTGAAGTGACACCATGACCAAGGCAACTTATCAAAGAAAGCATTTAATCGGGGGCTTGCTTAGTTTCAGAGGGTTAGTCATTATCATTATGGCAGGGAGCCTGGTAGTAGACAGGCAGGCATGGCACTGGAGCAGTAGCTGAGAGTTTATGTGTGAGACAGTCATGAGGCAGAGAGAGAGAGAGAGAGCTAACAGGGAATGGTATGGGCTTTTGAGACCCCAAAGCCTGCACCCCACTGACACACCTAATCCTTCCCAAACAGTTCCATCCACTGGGAAATAAACTGTCAAATGTATAAGCCTATGGCGGCTGTTCTCATTCAGACAACCACACTACCTATAAATATAGCTAAGAAAAGAGAAGTTGACTTTTAACCTGTGTGATGTGTGGATCCTTCCATTGAAAAGACGCAGCATCCTTTTGTTCAGAGGAGACATGATGCCCTCCCCCCACTTTGAAGTTAAAAGTGTGCTTTGAGAATGGCAGTTCCTCTCTGTAACTTCTCAGTGTCTATGATAAGCTACCCAACAGTTAAATCCTTCTTTGTTTAGCTCTCCTAAACGTTACAGTTATTCTCATGGCTAAGGTAGAATTTCTAAATGTGTTTTATGCTAAAATATGAAGAATAATTTACTAAAGGCGTATATTAATACGTTTAAAATTTAGCGTGTCACTCATAAAGCTTCTTGATTTAAGTGCATATAGGTTACTTTGGGTATTTGATTGAGTATTCTGGTTCTAAAAACCCATTCTTTTCAAAGTACTCACCATTAATATTAAGGTGTTTGTGAATAATTATAGAGAATCTCTGGAAATGAATGCTTGTTTATTTCTTCTAATAGCGTAATTTCAGAACTGTTATTCCTCTTGACCTTTTTTGTTGTCTCATTAGTTCCTTCTTTAATGTCCATTTTCTCAGGAGTCATGACTGGAGCAAGTGTTGGGCATTTAAAAAATGTATTTTCTGTCTTCAAGGAGCTGAGCATTTCATGGGGGAGATGGAGAGAAAGAATGTAAGAAAATCCAACTGTCCAGTGTTAGGCTGGAAGTGTGCATTGGATACCTGAGAATGCCTGAATTCCTAGTGATAGAGTGGACCACATCACCTAAGTTCCAATCCAGTTTTTGTCGCTTGCTCCTCCGCTGTGTGGCCTTGGACAAGTTCCGTTAATTTTTGATGCTTCATTTTTTTTTAAAATCTACGAAATAAAGGAAATAATACCTACCTGGTGGGTTGTTATGTGAAACAGTGAGTTAATATCTATAGAGCCCTTAGAATAGTAACAAGTAGACACAAGTAAATGCTGCCTTGCGGTCTGTTAAATGTGGTATTAAAACAGAGTAGAGGAGGAGTCAGCCAGATGAGCAGCATCAGTTAAAGACGGGAGGGAGGAAGGTGGGACAGTTCCAACGGAGGAGACAGACAGAGAAGGATCTTGGAGATACAGAAAAGAATGGGAAGAGGGAAGTCATGAGAAAGAGACTTTGGATGTAAGCAGGAGCCATCTTCCACATCTTGCATGAAGGCATGGCAGTGATTCACATGCCCAGACTTATTTTGGCATCGATATTGAGAAAATGGGTTGGAAGAGGTAGGGAGGCAGGTGAGAGGCTGCTGGCGAAGTTCAGTGTTGTTTGAATCTAGATGGTCTTCTTTTTGTTTGTTTGGTTTTGGTTTTGGTTTTGGTTTTTTTTCGAGAAAGGGTTTCTCTGTGTAGTTTTAGTGCCTGTCCTGGATCTCGCTCTGTAGACAAGGTTGGTCTCAAACTCACAGAGATCCACTGGGCTCTGCCTCCCAAGTGTTGGAATTAAAGGCGAGCACCACCACTGCCTGGCTTCTAGATGGTCTTTTAGTAATAATAATAATAATAATAATAATAATAATAATAATAATAATAATAAAAACCCCAGAGCCAGATATCAGGGTGAAAGCTGAAAGACCAGAGAAGCAGAGCAGCCAGCCACTAGTTCTTACCTCTACAAAATCCTCATCCTAAAGAGAGTGAGTTCCTGTCTCCTCATGCCTTATATACCTTTCTCTGCCCTGCCATATTACTTCTTGGGATTTAAGGCGTGTGTGCTTCCCAAGCAAAGGCCTGAGATCTCAAGTGCTGGGATTAAAGGTGTGGGCCACACTGCCTGACCTCTGTGTCTAATCTAGTGGCTGGCTCTGTCCTCTGATCCTCAGGCAAGTTTATTAGAGTACACAATATATCACCACAGTTCAGCTTTTAAAAAAAAGATGGAGGTATGCATAGCAGGACTAAAGAAGAAGGAAGTGTATTAGAACCGTGGTTCTCAACCTTCCTAACGCTGCGACCCTTTAATACAGTTTAATACAGTTCCTTTTGTGGCTACGTCATAACTGTAACTTTGCTGCTATTACGAATTGTAGTGTAAATATCTGATATACAGATGGTCTTAGGCAACCCTCGTGAAAGAGTCGGTTGACCCAAAGGTGCCGAGAACGACTGGATTAGATGGCTGTTACGGAAGCAGAGTGGTTCAGATTTGATACTGAAAGGACAGGCTAAGGGACCAACAGGAATCGAGTGTGATTTGCTGGCCTCTGATTCTTTCACAGACCACGAGGAAGCAGAAACAGGTGGAGAAAGGCAAGGCTGGCTTTGGGTATTGTGAATGCGAGGGGAGTCCAGCTGCCCTCATAGGTCTCTAGCTGTGGGAAGATCTCAGGCGTCAGGACAGAGTTCTCGGCTGGATTTGATTCTCTCCTGATGAATGCAAAGTAAAGCTGAGAGAGTAGATAAGACTTTGAGAACGAGGAATAAGGAAAGAAATAGACGTTAGGTTGGAATCCTGGTGATCAGGACTTTGTAAGGTGGATAGTAGTGAGGGCGGGGGCGGGGGCGGGGGGCGGGGGGCGGTACAACAAATAGCCTGAAAAGCAGTGCCCAGGGAGGGGGAAAAACCATAAGGTGTTGTCATAGAAACTGAGGGAGGAAAAACTTTCAAGAGCAAAAGAGTGGTCAACCATGTCAAATCCTGCAGAGCTGCTGGGTACGAGGAGGACAGAAAAGTGTCCATTGAATTTAGCAACAATGAGGTCATTATTGATTTTGGCCAGAGAGGCTTCCAGCGGAATGAGGAGTGGCGGCCGGATTGCCGGAGGCTGAAGAGGGAGTAAGTGGTGGGGCCAAGTGGGGCTTCTCTACAAGGGAGGATCCAGTGGGCCTGCAGCGGAAGGGGGCTGCCGGCTGGTACCTGGCTGTGGTGGTGGTGGCGTCTTTGTGGCAAAAGGTCCCCAGAAAACACACGCAACGTGGGGGGGCCCGAGGTTCTCAGGGAGAAATCTTGCAGCAAGTGTCCCTTCTCACGCCGAGTGTGTGTGTGTGACAGCTTGAAGAGTTTTGACTCTCTCTTCTGCGTTTACCTTCAGCTCTTCTCACTGAGGTTTACTGGTTTATGTAGATGAAGATTCACTCATAATTGACAAGAATCTGTTGTGCAAGCACTATCTGCCACAGAAAGGCCTAGAACAAATGAGCATGGTAATATATAACTGGTCCTTTTTCTGCATAATTTTGATCTTGTCGCTAGTTCTATGGGAGGCTGACATTGAAAAGTAGGCACTAGGAGCATTGCCTGGGGTTTGTAGCTTCTCTCTCTCTCTCTCTCTCTCTCTCTCTCTCTCTCTCTCTCTCTCTCT
>CABHPR010157031.1:0-21815 GCA_902168415.1 Peromyscus melanophrys | reverse complement strand
TCTCTCTCTCTCTCTCTCTCTCTCTCTCTCTCTCTCTCTCTCTCTCTGTCCCTCCCTCCCTCCTCTCTCTGTACCTCCCTTCCTGTCTCCCTCCCTCCTTCCTTTCTGACCTGCTAGAATATACTGAGGAAATCAACTGTCTTTCTTTTCTCCTTCCTCCTCTTCCTCTCCTTCCCATCTTCTCTCTCCTCTTTCCCTCCCTCCCCTCCTTCTTTCCATGTGTTTACAGAACTAATAACAGCAGCAACAATCTCTTTTAGGAGAAGTGTGAGGGGAAAAGCTTCTAAAAAAAAATTAAATGGTGCTATTACTTTCTTTCTTTGGGGGGAAGGGGTAACTGGGTCCAGCACTCAGAGTCCCCTGCATGTCGACCAAGCACTAATACCCTCCAGTACCCTATCTCTGAGTCATCATCACCTATTTGCTTATTACCAACATGTGATCATTTTTAAATAGATGGTTTCTCCAAAGCACATTGAACAGTTTTCTAGCTTCTTCCACTTCATGGTGCTATTTTTAGGATATAAGAGATAGACAAAGGAAGAACTTTAAGAATTAGATTAGCCGTTGCCGGAGAAAAATGATATAGAGACGGAAGCTCTCTATTAATTTAGGTTGCTCCCCCTTGCCTCCCCACATGTCAGTCAATTAGAAATGTCGGCGAGCATTAAAAGAAAACTTAGGTAATGCGTCTCCCTTGGGGTGATCAGCCACAGTACTTCTGTCAGCTCTTTAAAGAGCTCCGGTTGCATGATCACGGCTTCCTTGGTGCTTGCTAAGTTTAGATCTTGGGATGGGCCGATTTACATATATGGGAGAATACAGAGAACGCTTTCATCTCCTCTTAGCCTCAAAGGATGCTTCCTAAGGCAGGTGTCCTTCTTCAATAGACAGGGTTCAGAGAGATTCATTAATTAATTCTCAGTATCTACCATAGATGAGTCTTCAAAGATTGAGAAGCACTAAAACCGTCCACTTGAGCACTGTTGGATTAGATACATGGCCTAATGGTGGCATTATTTTAATTGGAATATTTGTTCCCAGATGTGGGGTGGTGACATTGGAAGGTGCTGTGCAGTCATCTGCTCTAGCTTCATTGCAGTGGCTGAGCCTCTCTGGTAGCATCTCCAGCAGAATTGTGAGCATCTTCACCAACAGGAAGTGCATTATTTCTGAGGTGATGCATAGTTAAATGTTCAGGTGTGACTAAAACCTAGCCTTTGTTCTGATGGATAGAGTATATCCCTATTTTCTTGAGAGTTCTCTGAGGATTTGATGATAATACTGTGGCTTTTAAAATCTTCATTTCTTCAGACTAGAAGTTTCTACTGTTTAATTTTTAGCACTCATGAGGTTTCAGAGGGTAACAAGGACTCTATCAGGAACTAGAAGGCAGGCATTGTGTGACATTTTGGCTAAGACTTCCCATGCATTCTACCTGTGCCTTGAGAGCTTGGTTGAGTTTAGTTGGAGAGGAATGGACTGATTCATTTGGTAGAGGAAATCTCATGACAGGATGGTATTCAAATTGTGCAAAGAAGCAACTGTGACTAATAAAGAAATCAGTACCATTATAGACAAAACTCTGGCACTGCATTGGGAGAGGTATCCCGATGACAAAACTCTTCCCTTGGAGGCGACTCCATCTTGTGGAGGATCCAAATTGATTGAAAGGAAAACAGCTTAAGCGTAAGGGGTTCCTGGCTCCTCCAGTGCCGCTGCCTAGGAAGGGCATCTTCTGAAGCACAGAGAAGCTTATGCAGCTGTGGTCCAAGGAGGCTGGGCTACATCCCAAGCTGGCAACAGAATTTGGTAGTGTCATCATAAGTGTTGTTCAAATGGTATTAGTTTTGAAGATGAAGATACAAGATTGACGGAGTCATGGAGAGCAACTGAGGCCAGACGTTGTGTAGCAGGGGCAGAGTCGTCGCAAAGAGGCCATGGGAGGTCACTGCCTGAAACTGATGGGGATGAGTCAGTTGCAATGGAAACTCTAGGATACTGGAGATGCCAGGATGGTGGGACATCTACCAAGAAGAGCAGCAGATATGGAGTGGAGGCAATCTAAGCCTAAGTGAGAAGCTGTATGTGCTGCAGCTTCTAGTAGAGCCAAGGGAGTACTGGTCAACCCTTTTGGGGCCCAGCTGATTACATTACAACCTCCACATTGCTAGGCATGGAGCTGCAGGATTTGGATTTACTTTAGTGTGGTTGTTCATTTGCTATGCCCCTGTTCTTCTGTTTTGGAATAAGAATGTTTACTCTATGTCATGGTCTATTGAAAGTATGTCATGTGGTTTTGATTTTATAGGAACTCACAGTTAAGAGAGTTCACAAGGTGGACTCATAAACTGTTGGAATTTTTAGGAACTTTGAAGACTTTTAAAAGTTATACTATTTTATATTATGAGATAAACATGAAATTTGGGTGACTGGGGTAGGAGATTATGATTTAAAATCAACATGTGAGTGTCAGTTTGACAACGGGTTTAGTTGTGATGGTCCCTTATAATTATCAATTTGACATGATCTTGAATCACCTGGGAAGAGAGTCTTAAAGAAGACTATCTACCTCAGGTTGGCCTGTGGGCTGTGTATAGGGGATTATCTTGATTATATTGAGGTCTAAAGTCCTGCCCACTGTGGGCGGCACCATTCCCTATGTTGGGATCCAGCAAGGTGAGTATGAGCAGACGTACACGAATCCATTCTTTCTCTGCTTTTGACCGTGGGTATGACTTGATGCTTCAAGTTGCTGCTGTCTTGTTTTCCTTGCTATGATGGACTATACCTACCTGGAATCGTGACCTAAAATAAACCCTTTCTCCCCTAAGTTGCTTTGGTAAGGATATTTTGTCATAGCAACAGGAAATAAGCTCTGTATTTTGCCTGCTAAATTTCATTAGAATTTGAATAATCCTAGTTTCAAACTCATTTTTGTGCTAGTCAAAACCATGCAAGTTGCATCCAGATTATTAACTAGTTTATTTGCTTTGGCCATGGGAAAATGTGATTTTTGCCTTGGAAGTCTCTTTCCAAGTTATGGGTGAAATTTTTGAAGGTGCAATAAATTTCTGCTAAAACAAAGGCAACAGTTACCAGCTAGCATGGCTGTTGTTTCTGATCTTGTCCTTAATGGTTTTCCTGAGCTTTAGCAAAATGCCTATTTGAAATGAGCAGATACTCTGAAATATTTTTCTAATGATAACCTGTTTGATCTGTCTTTAAAACAACAATGAATTTGCATGATGATAAGGTGGCTCAGTGGTTAAAGGTGCTTGCCACCAACCTGAGTTCTGTTCCTGGAACTCACATGATAGAAGAGAGCTGACTCCCACAGATTATCCCCTGGTCTCCCTGCACACACTATGACATGCAAATGTATGCATGCACACATAAAGGAGTGAGCTAATATACCTTTGTGTATTAGTATCTGTAGCTTAGAGGGCAGGATAATTAAGCTCTTGGGGGACATAGTTATAAATATAGATATAAATCTAATTTACTTTTAATATGTTTGTTTGCTTGAGGTTCGAGTTTCACTGAATGTCTTAGTCTGATTTCCAGTTCCCAGCCTCAAGCCATCCTCCTGCCTCTGCCTCCCTGATAGCTGGGACTACAGGTATAGGCCGCACAGTTGGCTACTTCATCTTTAAAAAAGAAGAAAAATATCCAAGCGAAGCCTATGCTCACCTCCACTCTCTGAGCAACCCCCCCCCCCAGGTTCTTCTGGATGTCTCACAGTTGCTGATACTGATTGTGCCTTTTCCTCTCAGGTCTTTTCAGCATCCTAGGATGTCATTTGTCTAAGCTTGCAAACTTGAATCCACTTGAGGTGACTTCTTGCTGTTTACTTATCATCTTACATCAGAGATGGGGCTTTGAGTCCTCTCGGATTCTTGTTCCGACCTTTCCTGAGAGAAAATTAAATCAGAGCAGAAAAGGACTTGATGAGTACTGCCTTCCTCCTGTCATCCTTTATTATTACATCACTGAGTCTCAGCAGCGCCGTTATCTGCTTGTCCAAACAGCCTACTTAGAATAGCCATCGCTTTATTTCTTTTATGCAGTGCTCAGCATCCTGGAATCTCGCCTTTCTGACATCCTTCTGTGGGCTCCTTCCAGCTCTTCAGCCCCAGCCTGGTGAAGTAAAGCTCTTCCCAGATATATATACACATCTATCTACACACACACACACACACAACACACACACACACACACACACACACACACACACACACACACACACATCTCAACAGAATGCCAATTTTGTATATAGATTTAGAAATAGAACATTCTGGTAGCTCAGTTGGGTGGAGTGTCTGCTTAACATGCACAGAGCCCTGAGTTCAAGCCCCAGTACCACTGGGTGTGGTAGCATGTGCCTGAATTCCCCAGCACCTAGGAGGTAGAAGCAGAAGAGTCAGAAATTCAATGTCAGGTCAAGTGAGGTGCCTTGGTGGGCAAAGTCACTTGCCACCCATCCTAAGGACCTCAGATGAATCTCTGGAACCTCTGTCCCCTGTGGTGAAGGCGGAAAACCAATTCCTGCAAAGTTACCCTTTGACCTCACGTGTGTGTGTGCGCGCACCCCTGTCCAGACTAGAGTTTGATGTCAGGAATCATCCTCATCCTCAATTACTGCCCTCCTTACTCATTGAGGCATGGTCTCTGAATCAATCCAGAATGCACCAGAATGGCTAGTTACTAGCCAGCCTGCTGGGGCAGGGGTATCTTCACTTTCCAAGATTGGAATTATAGATGGACTGCCATACCCATCTGCCATTTATATGGGTGATGTGGATCCAAACTCTGGTTTCTTGGTTGTATGGTAAGTACGTTAACCACCAAGCCATCACTCCAGCCCTATTTTTCTTTAATCTCTACTTCCTCCTTTGCATTAAACTCGTGTACATGAGTACATTTTAACAAAACTTACTTCTTCTTCCCTGTCAATTGGAAGATAAGCGTTTGGCTTATTTTTCCTTGCTGCCTTCTGGGATGAACTGGTTACATTGCCCGATAAAATTCTTCCAAGTCATCGGTATAGATCTTTCCATGAACATTCCTATTTATCAGTAGTCGCATTTTCTCTCAATCACTTGAGCTGGTTTTTATTAAACCTGTTCTCCCAGCAGCCTCCCTTTTAGGAGGTGAGTGAGATATCTCATCAGGCGTTCTTTTGACCTGTAAACTTAAGTCACACACAGAAAGCAATGCTCTGTGACAACTGAGACATGAATGGTGTACTGTGACTTTGGGTTTCTTTGCATTCCCCCACATCTGTGGCAGAGGAACTAAAGTCGATGCTGTTAAATAAACAAGGACGTAGAGATGAGGTGCTGTGAGAGGGGCTAAGTGCGTGGACTGGTGAAGACAATCGGTAAATCAAGAGATAGTGGACAAGCAGGGGAATGAACCCTGGGCGGGGTCGGAAACTGAAAAGGAGAGAAACTGGACCCCTAATTAGAGTGGTCATGGTGGTCACATTATTTGCTATATGCCGGTCACTCTGATGCTTGGGGCCTGGGCAGGAGGCTTCCTAGGGTGTTTCGTCAAGGGCTTTTTAGCTTGTCACCTACTGTATCCATTGGGTAGATACCCCCAACATGTTGAGCTAATGTAGTGACAGGGTAAAGTCCCCTCTGTTCCCTCTTTGCTTTGTGTTTTACATCATAGTTTTAGAGCGGAAGTAGTTTTTACCATCGACCAATTCTGTTTGTTTGCTACCATCCTGTCTTTAGTTTGCTTTCTTCTCTAACCTATGTGCTTAGTAATGCAAATTATCAGTACAACAGTAGCACAAACTGTGGACCGTGACAGTAACCATCATCTTAGAAACTTCTGTCGCACTGCAGATACATTTGATATTCGGCAGATACCGCGTGTCTCTGCAGCTGCCAAACATATTAACTCACTTAACCCTCACAGTGGCTCTCAGCTAGGTATTGCTTTTCCCACTGGACAGGTGAGGAAGCTGAGGTATAGAAAGGCTGAGTAATTTGCTCAAGAGTACATAGCCAGGTATTTCGTCTGTATCCAAACCCATGCTATAAATACTGTAATTGCCGCCACCACACCAGCCCCGTGCCAGAGAACCTGAACCGAGCAGAGCCGGTAGGGCTGGGGCAATGCTAAGATGTTGACAACATGATCAAGATGAACACATGGTAAAATACACACTTTTTTCTTTTGAGCATCATTTGATCTAAATGCGAGCTTTGTAGCCAGTGTTACTCCTATTTTACAGAAGAAGAAGTAGGACTCAAATATTAAATCAAACCCCACTGCTACTGAATTACATTTTTTTCTTATAAAAATAACCCTTTGGTGTCCTACTGCCCAGCAGTGTGACTGTAATTAACAATAATGTATTATATAGTTCTAAATCACCAGAAGAGAGTTTTTTTTTTATCTCACTACAAAGAAATGTTAACTGCATGAGGTGATGGATATGCTAATTACCCTGATTTGATTATTACACAATGTATGCATGTATGAAAAATCCGCCTTGCACTCTATAAATATGTATAGTCATTATGTGTCAATAAAAATAATCCTATAATCCTACTCTTAAGAGGTATCCATTCCTAACACTTGGGGACATACTTCCCATAGGTATGTATAAAATGTGTATTTAAAATAAATAGTACATTTTACAAACTATTTCAGACTATGAAGGCATTATATGAGATGATTTTTAGAAGTCTTCCCTAAAGGGCTGTGTAAGTTTATTAATTCTATAATGTAACTTATTTGTTGAGGATTTGTATCTCTTTTTATGTGTGTGTGTGTGTGTGTGTGTGTGTGTGTGTGTGTGTGTGTGTATACCACATGTATGAAGATGCCTGAGGAGGCCAGAAGAGGGCATCAGATCCCCTGGAGCTGGAGTTCCAGGTGGTTGTGAACTGCCCAGTGTAGATTCTGAGAAGCAAATGCAGGTCCTCTGGAAGAGCAAGAAGGACTCTTATCCATTAAGCCATCTTTCTAGCCTCATAATATAACATCTTAACTTCAGGATATGCTGGGACCATTTCAGTGCAATTGAATATTCTTCTACAGCACTGTCATAACATATGTATTGGTCTCATCATATAGATATTATGTACTCTGCTCGTGATACCTTCTCGGGGTGGGGAAGGATAATGAAGATTATACAAATGGAGAGTACAGATTCAGTGGTTTCACATGATTCCCAGAGATGAAACTCAAAGCACAGTGTTGATTAGCGCTTTCTTCAGAGTGAAAAAAGTCCCAAACTGCTAAGACTTTAATTTTTAGTTGGACTTTGCGTTATCAGTTCCTCTGTGTAGGTATCCACCAATATCTGTAAAGGAAGCTCAGAAACTAGACTGCCCCACTGATTAGGGCTGTGAAATGCAGAATCAGTCCCAGGAGCCACTCAGAGCTACCTGGGTTTTCCTCACTTGGTCAGCTGGAGTCAGAGTCATTTCTGCTCTTTTGTTAATGTTTTTCATGCTAGGTTGAGAATTCTTTGGAAAAGACATCATCTTTCACATTTTTACACCTGTCCTATTTCCTAGCACAGTGCTGGTCAAAGGGCCCTTCCTCCACGTGGTCTAACTTTAACTTACATTCACTTAATATGGCTTAGGGGCAGCCTCTCCAAATACTTTTACTCATAAATGTTTTATCCATATGTTGGATCAAGAATACTCAGGAAAAAAAGGCCAGGGAGATGCTCAGTTGGTAAACTGTTTGCTGTACAAGCATGAGGGCCTGAGAGCAATCCTCCAGAACTCACATTTTAAAGGATGGCCGTGGTTGTACGCACTTGTTATCCCAGCACTGGGGCGGAGGAGACAGGAGGATCCCTGGGGCTCACCGGCCAGACAGTCAAGCTGACTTGGCAAGCTCCAGGTTCAGTGAGAGAGCCTGTCTCAAAAAATAAGGTGGAGAGCAATTGAAGAAGAGACCCAACATCTACCTCTGACCTCCCCACACACACGCACACAGGCACCCTCACACACTCATGCCCACGTGAATGTGCACAAACGCACCAAGAATTAGAAAAGTAAGTAAGACTTTTAAAAATACATGAAGGTATTTGTGGCAGTTCGTGTTGACTGTCAGCTTGGAAGATTCTGGAACCACTTAGGGAATGGGCTCCTGGGCATGCCTGGAAGAAATGACCTTGACTGCATTCATTGAAGCATAAAGACCAGCCTGCTATGTGTGGCACCGGTCCTTGGCTGGGATCCTAGACTGTGTAGGTGGTAAAAGGGAATGAGAAGTGGCCTGTCCCCATCCCTTTTTGCTTCTTGATTGTGGATGTCCTGTGACCAGCTGCTCCATGCTCTCGCTGCTTTCACTTTCCTACCGTGATGGACGGTGTCATCCAGCCCTGAGCCGGAAGGAGCCCTTTCTCACTTAAGTTGCTTTTGTCAGAGTATTCTGTCACAGCGGCGGCGGGGAAGGAGACTAGGACAATATGGAAGCTGTGTGTCATCTTGGAAAGAAGTGAATTGAGTAAGAAGCTGTGTCTGCAGAGCTTTGGTACTGACTTGGTGAGGGCTCAGCCATTCGACTGCCCTGTTTTCCATCTCTCTTCTAGTACAGAGAAGTTCCCATCAGATGACTTTTAGATCCCTCCCAAAAGGGCCCCATGGGGACTCTTTAATATGGCTTAAACTTGTCCTCTGTCTCTTTCTAAGACTCAGGGAATTGGCATATTCTAAAGCGGTTCTAAAATTTGGTTGCTCTAGGAATTCCCTGGGAAGCTTTAACAATAAAACAAAACCTGATGTTGAGATATAACACCAGGGAATTTGATGCAAGTGAGCTAGCATGTAACCCAAGCCTGGAAGTTTATATTTAATTCCCCAGTGACCATGAGTACAGCCCCAAACACTGTTTACAAGTGTTTCTGACTGACACATAAGTGATCAATTCCTGATCATGCCCAGGAGGTACTATTCTGGCCCCCAAAATAATTGAGAAGGCTGCATTCTCCAAAGTTGGTGACACCATTTTGACTCTGTCTGCCATCGAGAAGTGCTCTGTCATGTGACAATCTGTGTCTTAGTTAGGGTTTTTATTGTGAAGAGACGTCATGACCACAGCAACTCTTATAAGGAAAGCATTTAATTGAAGGGGCTCCCTGACGGTTTCAGAGGTTCAGTCCATTATCATCATGGCGGGGATCATTGCAGCATGCAAGCAGACATGGTGCTGGAGGAATAGCGGAGAGTGCTACATTTTGCAGGCAACAGGAAGTGAACTGACACACTCAGCACTATCTTGAACATGGGAAACCTCAAAGCCCGCCCCCACAGTGACACACTTCCTCCAACAAGGCCACACCCACACCAACAAAGCCACACCTCCTAATACTGCCACTCCCTATGAGATTATGGGGGCCAATTCCATTCAAACTACCTCAGCCTGTGTTTGTGTTTGTGTGCACTTTGTGGGTGTGGCCTTTAAACCTGTTGCAAAGATTCCGTGGAGCTAAAGGGCAATTGAAGATTACAAGTTGTCTCGGCTAGCTGTCGAATATTTTGTGCTGAATAAACAGTTGTAAAAGCCAACTATAGTATTCCACGATGCACTCGTAACTGTTAAAAGACTGACGTGTGCCCACAAGGCAGCAGCCATTGCTGGGCCTGTTGTACTCCCATGGCATGAACCACAGTGACTTGGGATCCCCCGGACATAATGAACAGTAATATAATTTTGTAGTTATTCTCCTAGCACGATGAAGCAGCAAGCCAAATTGAGCTTCTAGATACATTTTGACATGCAGGTCTTATTCCCAAAGAAAAGGAGCTATTGTTGCTTGGGCTGTGTTCCAGAGTTCTGCAGAAATCCGCACGGCAGCTTATTGTTGTGTTACAAAAGGTACTCCAAGTATTTTTATTTTTACTAAAGAGAGCAAAATGTTACATTCAGTTAGTCCTTTGGGCAGAATTTGGAATGTCTTTTCAGTCTGGCTGTTGGGTCCAGCGTGAGCTATTGTTTGACGCAGGTGGGGGTAGCCGTAAAGACCAGTGAACCACATGGCCACCATAGGGACTTCTAGCTGATGCTAGAGGGATCAAAACCTTCTTCACTGTATCAGCAAAACATGACATTAACATCACCGAGACAAACAAGTCCACAAGCAAATAAAGCCAGCCATGGATCGGGAGGTCTAGACGTTGTGGCAAAACTTGAGATAAGTCAAGGTCTTTCAACTAAGGATATGAGAGCTCCACTTGACATTTATGAGTGGATGTGGTTTGGAAAACTGTTATACTCGGGATGTTTTTCATTAAAAAAAAAAAAGATAAACTGAAAATATACATGTAAAAACATCTCAGTTGACATTCTTTTATGCCTGTAACAAGGATTAATATAATTGTGCTTTTAAGATTTGGGCTCTCTGGTCTGGAAGTATTGCTCAGAGAAATAAGATTCTAGGGCATAATACCTCATGTCTGCACAAAGCAGAATTGGGGTCCATTGTCTGTCTGCCTGTGTTGGAAGGCCTTGCTGGTCAGAGGTTACAGTCTATTATGGCCTGGCAGCTTTTTCCAAAGCCCAATGACATGGGGACTCTTTCCCTCACAGTGAGACTTCCTGCTCTCTACCTTCCCTTGTCTGGAGAATGTCTCTAGGCCTGGAGGACTGACCTTGTCTGAAAGCTGCCTCTAAGCCTGCATGCCTGGTTTATCTCTAGGGTGACCCTTGGCACAGTGTCCTGCTAGAAGCCCTCCCCTGCTGCACATATGGTAACTAAGACTTCCAGTAGGAGCTCTGCTGTAGGACCCTGCCGCCACATACGAAGCCTTATGATAGGAGCATGCCTCTTAATGCAAATTAGGGTTTGACCCCAGGCTCCCCAATCCTATATATTTCCTATGCTCTGGAAGAAAGCTGAGCGCTGATTCATCAAAGTCATCTCCTGGAGGGCTTCCTCCGTTGTACCCACAGCCATCCGAACCCTGCTACCCACTTCCACTCCCTCCACCCTTGTGGACCAATGTGCCAACCACCAGAGGAAGAAGCAGAGCCACACGCCAGAAGAAAGGCAACTTACTTAGGAACCCGTGTTCCAGGGCAGGTTTTGCCTAAGTGATTGGTTGGTTAACCGACAGGTTAACTTGAGTTAGTGAAGAGTGTCAAGCCTAGTTCTCCGTGAGGAATCCCTAAGGTGACACCGAAGAACAGACATTTTCCTGCCGCTATTTTAGTAGTACTGTTCCCAGAACCCTCAGATCGTCCTCATTAACACCGACTCAGCCCTGCAGCTTATTTATGCGGCACATACCTTCCAACCGCCATGCCGTGGCCTAGTAAAATGCTTTCTTTCCACAAGACCACAGAGCTGTGGGTGGCCTCTGCACAGTGATGTTTGCCAAGTTGGGACACTCACTTCTGCCATGAGTCCACAGCAGATGCTGTCAACCACAAGACGGAGATAGTGCATTCACTGAGGAGAGCGATGCGTCCTTCCTCCTTGCCTGTGTCAACAGGGCAATGATGGTAGCACACCTACATTATTGAGTGGCAGTTTCCACGCATCGGAGAAACCCGAATTCAGAATACAGTTTGTTGCTCTGGAAGCAAGCGGTTGCTGTCTGAGACAGACTCGGGAAGGAAGAGAACTGAAAAGAAAAAGATAAAGAGAGAGTTTTTCTTTAACAGCAGGTTTTTTTCTGCAGTTATTTCTGTGTGGTGGTTTGAAATAGGTGTTCCCCATAAGTCTTGGGCATTTGAATACTTGGTTCTCAGTTGGTGGCTGTTTGGGAGAGATTAGGAGGTGTGCCCTTGTTGGAGAAAGTGCATTACTGGGTGTGGGCTTAAGATTTCAAAAGCCTACCACCATCCCCTGTACACGTTCTCTGCCTCCTACGCAGGGATCAAAATGTGAGCTCTCAGCTGCTTCTGTTACCATGCCTTTGCTCCGCCATCATGGACTTAAACCCTCCGAAATCATAAGCCCAATTAAATGCTTTCTTTTGTAAGTTGCCTTAGTCATGGTGCTTTGTCATCGTGATTGGAAAGCGATTAGTACTGTCTGTTATCCTAACATGGGGCAGCACAGCCAAGCCAATATGCCCCCAACAGCGTGGGCCATAGAAGCTGACCTCATAGTTGATGGTTCCTCCTCTCCACAGCTGTAGTCTCATCTGTCCAGCAGGGATTTAGTGTGTTTACTCAGCGCTAGGGAAGCTGCAGAGGCAGAGTACTGTTCCTGCTGTATAGTTTCCAAGTAAGTCCAGCAGGCTGTTGTTAATATGTGCAGATTGATAAAGGTGCATGCAGACCCTACACAATGAGGCACCTCACTTTGCTGGGCTGGGGCTGGGGTGATCAGTGTGCGTCCCCCAGG
This sequence comes from Peromyscus melanophrys, assembly GCA_902168415.1. Classification (NCBI taxonomy): domain Eukaryota; kingdom Metazoa; phylum Chordata; class Mammalia; order Rodentia; family Cricetidae; genus Peromyscus; species Peromyscus melanophrys. The sequence continues at coordinate 9,478 of CABHPR010157031.1, read as the reverse complement.
AAGTAAGAGTTAAATGTGAAAGGATTCAGTGGAGAGAGGGACAAGGGGGGGGGGTGCGTAGTACTCAAGACAACTGAAAGAGCATGTGCTTGAGGCAGCAAGGAGGCTGGTGTTAAAAGGAATTGTTTAAAAGACTACTCTGCCTTGGGGAGGTGTGGGGGGGGGGGGGGCAGGGGGGGGGGGCAGGGGGCAAGGGGCGGGGCGGCGTCATCAGAACAGTAGAGAAGAAGAGGCCAAACTGTGCAGAGCCTCATGGGCCATGACTGAGGTTTGGGCCTTTATCCTAAAAGCACGAAAAGCCACTGAAGAGGCAAAGCTAGGGAAGTCATATGGCAGCTTGATAGTTATGAAGAATCCTGTGGCTACAAGATCGCACAGTAAGAGTGGGGCCATGTTTAGGTGTCAATTCGACACAACCTAGAATCTTCTGGGAAGATGGTCTTAATGAAGAGTTGCCCAGATTAGATTGATCTGTGGGTGTGTCTGTAGGGGGTTGTCTTGACTACTCAACATTGATGGGAAAGACCGTCATAAGTCTGTGCAGCACCGTCCCCTGGGCTGGACCCTGAGCTGTATGTGAGTGAAGTAAGCTGGTTGAGCAGAAGCAGCCAGACAGCATGGGGGCTTTGTTCCTCTCAGCTCCTGATTGTGGATGTGCTGTGACTAGCTGCGTGAGCTCCTGCCCCGACATCCCCAAAATGCTGGACTGTAGCTAGGAATTGTAAGCCAGATAAACCCAGAGGTTTTTGTTTGTTTGTTTTTGTCAAGATATTTTATGATAGCAAAAGAAACGAAACCACAACAGGCCAGGGTGAGGTGTGGATTCAGATGGACCAGGTGGAAATGCCTTGGATGAGGCCAGGCCCGAGGACTGGGCAGCAGAGAGAGCAGTGGTTGGAAAGAACCGATGTATGCTAGGCTTATTGATAAGGTTCTGTGGTCAGCCTGGCTCAGCTGCAATGGTGGTGGTTGAAATGCCCATCTCTTAGACATCTTGGGATTTCGCCTTGACCATCTTATCTCCATTTCTGGATTGTTTGAGTTAATGCTAGACAAATGAGCCCCAAACTAAGTGTGTACTCAGAGAGACTCTACTTCATGAATAAAAATCACTCTCCCGTGATTTTTTATTCATGGAACAATTGTACCTAGAGACAACTCAATAGGAAAACGATTAATAACTGGTGATAATATCATCTCACTGCTTCAAAAGAAATGCTTTTCATTTTCAAAAGTTCTAAGTTCAGTTACTTGCAATATTTCTGCTCACATGGTAAAGGTCTATAAAATCAAGATGCAAATATCTTAGGCTTCTTATGGCTTATTATAGGGATGGCTATTTTCTTGGAATTATTTTGATAAATTTGCATATGTAATCCACTAGAATATAGTCATTTCAAATGACTCTGAGAGTGATTTTCACTCTTTCTCCTCCTTGGGTAATGAGTTTTGACTAATGACCTGGTGTTCCCTGTCTGTACACTGTTAACTGTTGCTACCTGCCTCCGCAGGTCAAGGTTCTGAGGGAGTGTGTAACACTTCTTCCCTTTCAGAATTCCATGACTCTCCTTCATTGGACACTCCCCTTCCTATCTCTAATCCCATCTCTTGTTTGGATTTGCAGCTCCCTCCCTTTCTGCGGGGGCTGCCTTGATGGATGGGAGTGAGAACGTTTAGGAATAGAGCTATCAAGGGGAACCGGGTCCCTGACATGGCAACCCTCATTCTGCAGTTTCTGTGTGTGTCCGCTTCAAGTGTGGTCATTACTCAGTTAGTGCTCAAATAAAATGCTCTTTATGACATCTCTTTATCTAGGACAAAGCAGAACGGCATATCAGTCTGGCGTGGATTTTATGGCATTGGCAGATTTATTTGTGTGGGGAATTTTTACAGTACTTGGTTGCTTTTTTTTTTTTTTTTTTTAAAGTTCCCATTTGGATCAAGAGGGATTTTATTTCTTAACTAGGATTATTTCTTTATCGGATATTAATTTGGAAGTATTTTTCCTCTACCTATCAAAGTCATGGAGATGCTACATGGTTAATTTTTTTTCTTTTTAGCTAGATTATCCCCATATCAGGCATTTCATAAAGCCAGGATAAATGTATTTAAGAGAAAATATCCATCTTATAAGTCATAGTTTCTCCAAATATAATGAGGTCCATTTAAATGAATACCTGAAATAAAAATAATCCCCGTGATAGTTCTAATGCACTTTGTATCAGACCCATTGAATTCCTTTAAACCCTATTTAATAAATGCCTGATTAATAAATAATCCTGTTATATGAATAAAGCCCGGTGTGCCAAATGGAGGCATACAAAGCAATCATGATCAGACTTGTTATGGCCGAATGATAGATGAATAAATCTACTATGCAATTAATCTATGACTGAATTATGATGAAATCCCTGTGAATATTAAATCTGTTAGAAGAATAGATTTATCATCTTTCAGACAATTGCTTTCTGGGAACCTAACAAAAATACCATTATCTGAATCTCATCACAACACAGAGAGATATCTATCTACTCATTTTACTTCTGTGCGGTCAGACCTAAATGTTTATTGTTACTGATGCAAACCAACCACAGCCGGAGCGCCGAGTGCCAGAACTGCTGATTCGGGTACGGTTCGGATCTGCATCTGTTCCTTCAAACTCTGTCCAAGCCACCTATTTTCTTGGATTGTTGTGAATAATTCTACCTTTTAAGAGAGGTGGAAAGCAAGCCACAGAGACACACTCAATGCTATTTTGAAGACAATCTGAGCTACTCTACAACGTGGTCCCGCACTTCAGTTCTGAACACACAGCCCGTGTGCATTGAGGACCACGCTTTAATGTCATTGAGGACTAGTAGGACACCACACTGCTGCAGCTTTCAGTCTGGAGTCTCAAAAGATAGCTTGCTTGCATTTTCATGTTGTACTTTTAGACAGGTATGTATTTACTGATTGTAAAAACATCCCTCCCTTAAATTCCCCGTGTTTTGAACTGATCATCTGAAGGTTACGCATGCTCAGATCAGGGCGGGGTGAGGCTTCCAGAGACTTCAGATCAAATGACAAAGCCATGGGTAATGCATTTGTTTTCCTTTGAGGGAACTAGAGCCAATGTTTTAAAACCAGTCCTTTTCTCTTTTAAACCAATGTTAAGTACTTAAAAAATAAGATCAGAATAAAAAGGTTAATGCACATAGTGATTAGAAAAATGTGGTTTCGAGCAGAGGATTTTATTTGGTTTGTTCCTTCCCAGATACTAGAAGAAATAATTTATAGTTGCTTCATAGGAAGGATAAATAGGAGTCTCCTTAAAAACACACACACACTTTGAAAAAAAGAATTTGGATTCAAGTTTTAATATGCTCAAGTATGAACTATGCAAATAAACCTAAAACGTTGTTTTAGCTTAAATCTAGTCTGTTCTTTTCATTCTGAGTAGCTGAGCATCATAAGCTTGTGTGTGTGTGTGTGTGTGTGTGTGTGTGTGTGTGTGAGATTATATACTGTTTTGCTTCTAAGACTGAATAACAAATGAGTACTTTATGTCTTCATATGCACAGTGTACTTTTTTATTTGCATAATGATTCATGGCCAGTATTATATATCTAGCATCGTTCTAGGGACTTCTTTTGTGTGGGGTTTGGAGTATAAACAAGAAGGAAAAAAAGTTATGAACTCTAGAACTTATCATTTAGAGTAATAGATGAAGTAATTGATTAGGACATTATTCTAACATACCACTTGGCCTTTTAAAAACTTTTTTCTGGGGTCTGGAGAGATGGCTTAACAGTTAAGATCACTTCTTGCTCTGGCAGGGGACCCAGTTTCAGTTCCCAGCACCCACGTGATGGCTTACAACTCCAGTTCCAGGAGAGCTGATGCCCTCTCTGGCTTCTGCAGGGAGCAGGCACACATATGGTACACAGATACACATGCAAGCAATACACATATACATAAAACAAAAATAAAATCTTTTTTGGAAATTTATATATATTATTTATTTGTTATCCCAATGATGGGAGGAAGATGGGAGGAGTTACTGGGGCTTGCTGCCAGCCTAGCCTAATTACTGAGTTCCAGTCCAGTGAAAGTCCCCATCTCAAAAACTAGGGTGGATGACTCCTGAGGAATGACATCCAAGGCTGACCTCTGCCCTCCATATACAGGTGTGCTCATATGCATGAGCCATATGGTGTGATTAATCCCAAGTTTATTTTTCTGCGTGGTTATTCATTTGCACAAATAAAACGCATTAAACAATTGGTCTTTACTATCTTTAAATCATAATAGCCTCAATCTTTTAGCCATATAGTATATGCCCAAAGAAAATGAAATCAATATGGCGTGTGCACTCCCATGTTCATTGTAGAATTGGTCACGATTGCCAAGACGTGGCAGCGACTTAAGCTATTCGCACACAAAAACGAGCAAAATCCTGTCATTCATGACAACAAGGATGGAACTGGAGATTATTATGTTAAGTAGAGTGGGCCAGGTACAGAAGAAATGGTGCTACCTAATGTCACTAGCATGTGGAATATTTTAAAAAGTTGGTCTAATAGAAGCGGAGAGTGGAATAGTAGTCACCAGAGACTGAGAGAATAGAGGCAGGGAGAAATGGGAAAAGCTGATCACTGGGTATAAAGTTTGAGTTTAGAGAAGAATTTGTGCTGGCATTTTATAGGAGGGTGGTAGGTAGTAACAACTATGTGCTGTATACTTCCAAAAACTAGAAGAAATGATTTTGAATGTTGTAGATGGATTTTTGAGGGGCGCCATCAGCTCACAAATAACAACATGGAGATTTATTCATTATAAAACCTTGACCTATATAGCTTAGGCTTGTTCCTAACTAGCTCTTATAACTTAAATTAACACATTTATATTAATCTGTGTTCTATCACGTGGTGTTACCTCTCTTCCATTTGTACCTTCTGTTTCTCCCTGAGTCTCCTGACATCTCCCAAGCACCTAGATTCCTCCTCTTCTTCCTTTCTCTCCCTGGAAATTCCCATCTATACCTCCTGCCCAGCTATTGGCCATTCAGCTTTTTATTGCACCAATCACAGCAATACACCTTCACAGTGTACAAATATCCCACAACAGAATTTTTTTACCATAAAGAAATAAAAGTTTGAGGACATAGATGTTTAACTTGATTTAAAGATTATATGATGTATATGTATACCAGAGTATCACATGCTACCCAATTGATATGTGTGTTTTTATGCTTTCATGTATCCAATAAACATAAATACCATTAAGACTCCTTAAGGTAAAATACAGTGTAAAAAGGGTACTAGAGACAGGAGAAAGGAGAGCAGAAGCAGAGGAATCCAGGGTCTGAAGAAGACAGAGACTTCACTGTATTTCAGTAGTTTGATATGCAGCCGTCTGCTAAAAGTAAGGGGTAGGGGGTAGTGTGTTCAAATGATGGAGAAAGAACATTCACTTTAATCAAAATACAAAGCTACAGGCTGGAGAGAAGGCTCAGCAGTGGATGCTTGTTATTCTTATAGAGAACCAGAATTTGGTTCCCAGCACCCACGTGTAACCACCTGTAACTTCAGGGGATTTGGTGCCCTCTTCTGGTCTCTGCTGGCACTGTCACACATATGCTCATACAGACACACACACACATAATAATAATAATAATAATAATAATAATAATAATAATAATAATAATAATAAATCTTTAAAAATAAAGTTTGAAAAAACAAAAAATTAGTAAGCTTATTGGATTACCTGAGAGTCCAGCATGAATTTGATCAACAGCTAGTCAATGTGACTTCTTTGATTTACCCTGACAGCACTTGCAACTGTGGTAAAGAGAATGTGGTTGGTGACATTATCCAAACCTCAAGGGTAGGATTCATGAGAGAGGGGGCTCAAAAACAACCTTAAGTGCACCTCTGAGGCTAGAGAGTGCTTAACCATTAATGTGACCCTAAAGAGAGTCACCCAACACTGGAATGGCCCTACAGCTTCAATGCTAATCCAAACCAGGGCAAAGTAGGCCCCGCCACTCAGTTTCTGTGGAAGTGCACCCATGTTAGTGCTGAGCCTGATTTCAGGGAGTTTGTTCCACACACATGTGCTTTCCTGGGTCATTTCCCCCTCAATGTATGCTATTCAAGCTTACAATACTTCCATGCGTGTTCTAGTCATGTGACTCTGTGTGTGTGTGTGTGGGGGGGTGGGGGTCACCTGGCACTGGTTGTCCCAGGGAAATGCCATGGATTCCCAAATGCTTTTAAAATACAGACGAGCTATAATGGCAAAAGTCATGACACTTTTGGAATGCCTCATTTTTATTATAGCTTGATATAAATTCAGCATATGAATAATGCTTGAAGGTAAATTAACATCGTGAAGAAAGGATATACCATAATATGAAGTAATTTAACATTTATAATGCAAGAGACCATTTATTAAAGAAAATACCATTATGTAATAATGAGGCTCATAATTTCTTATGGAAATAATACTGTATTAATTTGATGTATTCATACTAACAGTGAACATGATATTTAAAATTTGGCTGTCACGTAATTATGCTGCTACTTTGTGAAATGTTATACTGTCACCTACAAAAACCGTTCTTTGAGTGAAGATCCGTGATCTTTAGCTTCAGATGGCAGGTTGTAATGTGCTCCTGAGGTATTTTTAAGTGAAGAGGTGGGAGACGCTCCTGGCTGAGTCATGAGCTGAGAAGGGTTTCTCCTTGATCTGCCAGGGCAAGGCTCCCTAGGATCACACTGGCCTTCAGCGGAGGGTGAAGAGATATCCCTAGTTCCACGAATCAGAAGAGACCTTAGGCCTGGAAGGGGAAGGGGAACTGAAAGGCACCGGCTTTGTAGTTGCGTCACTTAAACAACCCAGTGTTCAGAGGGCGAGCGAGAGCTGAAGACTGTGAAGCTTTAATTCTGTTCTCCTCAGCGAACAGCAGTGTGAGGGCTGTGAGGGACTGACTGTTCGACACACGCCTGCCAGCTCCTTGGTTCTGGTAGTTTCCTGTTCTGCTTGAAGAAGTATATTTCCACAAGAACAAGATGATCTCCTATTAAAGGGACTGATTTAGAAGTAAAGCGGTTAGGAATGGGGATACAGCTGTGTGGTGGAGCACTTCCCCGAGCTCACGGGAGGCCCTGGGTTCAATCCCTTTTACCAAAAAAGGAGGGGGGAAAAGTGAGGGGATGTACTGTGTGTTGGGATAAATAATGGCTCCAAGTTTACTAGTGGATAGCAATGAAGCCAGATGTAAAGATTCGTCTTTGGTGTTCGCTGGCATTTCAGAGTGAGTAGCAGTGCTAGTGGGTAAGACGGAAAAGCAGACATGTTTCTTGCCACAATAGCTTCCGGCTGTCACTGGCCGTGTGTTTTCTTAAACTGATATCCACTACTATTTATACACTCCCAATTTCTGGTCAGATTAGGGTGGAAGGTTGTGGTACCTACGTACATAAAATAGTATAATAACGTTCTATTCTTTTTGGAACAAATTTGTTACACGAAATGTCAGATGAGTCATTTTGCCCATGTCAGATATTTGAAAGTAATGGAACGATGGCAAGGTGGAAGCCCAGTAATTCATGCACCGGTGTAATGGAGCAAATGAAACGCAAAGCTCTTGTACAGGTCCAATTTCAGCGCCGAACGCTTACCTGTCAGTCAGCAAAATTGTCCCTGAATAAAAATGAACGCCGTCTGCGAGGCAGAGCATTTTAATATACATCACATTCTTTGACTCTATTGCGAGGGAGAAACTGCATGCAAAGACAGAGAATGCCGCTGAAAAAGACATTTAGCAGCAACCCCTGAGCGTGCTCAAAATCTTGCTCGCACTGGTGCCCACAAAAAGGTTTTCGGTTTGCCCTTTCTCGCCCGAGCTATTGACAAACTTCAGCCTTGCTGCCTTCCTCTCCCGTCTGTATCTCTTATCTCTGCGAAAAGGTGATGATTTACCCCCAGACAGTGAGAGATTTGTCCACTTGGGGATGTGAAGACGGAGTATTAGACAGGAAACTTTGTTCCTGTCAGGGTGCAGCTGAGGGACATTGTTTACGGAGGCGACAATTAAAAATGGGTGTCACACAAGAAGTCAGACATGCTCTTCTGGGAACGATTGCTATGGCCCCAAAGTGACTGCCATTCTTTGGAAAAGCCTTTCATTTGGAATAGGTTCCCATTCTTCTATATGAGCAAGCATCTTATAGAAATGAGGTGTCTTTTTTCCTCCTCCTTTTCTTTTTGTTTGACCGATTCCTTGTGGTTTTTAAAACGCAAGCAGGAAAGTTGAGAATTGGTATGCTTCACTGCCCACGCATCTGGATCCTTGTTCCCTGCCTCTAAGAGTCGTGATGTGTTCTACCTTTGAAAATGTCTGTTTCCCATTGCTGTGTTTCAAGACTCCAAGTGCTTATAGGAACCCAAGCAGCTATTGAAAACCAGTAATGACTAGTTCTTCTAAATGCTAATGATTGAGAATGAACTAGCAATCAGAGCGCAAAAATAAAATAAAACAAAACAAAGCGTGCCGTATTAGAAGCGATAATAATTAAATCAAGCTAAGGCGCTCTATACTTACAAGTTGCACTAATGCTTAAAAAATTATGAGTATGTGGAAAATTTACATAAATCCTCTTTAAATGATGTATGTGGGGGGAAAAGAAAGAAAGAAAAGCCATGGCCACAGGACTGAATTTATTTTAATCCCCTGGTTCAAGTGGTCCTAGAAATAATCATACTTGTATCAATCTATATTGCATGACTTTTGTAAGATGTGAAAATAGTGTTTTTCACTAAATTGTCACTTATTATTGTTCATTTAGGGCCACTAACATAGAAAAATTTCTCAGCTACAGTGTCAAAAGAATAGGGACAATTTGATGTTTTCTTTTGATGCTGTTTGTTGATATCTAGACCACTGTAGCTTGATTGCCTAACATTAAACCTGTAATAACAGCGCAATCAAAGCCGTATCATCATGGATGCGGTCACAATGGAAACAACATTTACACGGCTTCAGAATGGTAATTATCAAACTTTTTGTCATGAAGCGCTTATTTGGCAGCATTGATCTGCCCCGGCCAGTTGTTAGCTCTCCTCATCTGAGGTGTATTGATTGTATAATCAGCAGATAGAGGCTGTGGGCAGATGAAATTCAGTGTTGTTGGGCAAATTATTGGCTGCTTGCCTGCTGACCTGGACCCTGCTGGTTATACCTTGGAGGCCGGTGGGATTATTACTCATTTCAGTGACCCTACTTTGTGACACAACACTTCGTATTATTATGAAAGATAAATGCCATCCTGCTTGTGACTGTCCACACAAATGTCAGAAGACAGCTGGCCTGAACACTCAAACTCCAAGTCTGTCTCTGAAGAGATCAGAAAGAAATGCTTCTAAGTACTTCCCCTCTCCTGGACTTGTCTCTCTGTGTGAATTTAATGATGAACACTTCCGTTTTTATCTC
>CABHPR010157030.1:6972-20979 GCA_902168415.1 Peromyscus melanophrys | reverse complement strand
TCGGGGCCAGGTTGACAGACTGGAATGTATTTGGGGGGGAGGGGGATGGACAAGACTCAGAGGACGTCCCCTCCCTGCATACCGCCTGCGGAATGGGTGTGTGCACGTGGAGAGGAGGGAGGGGCATCTGTCCTGGGCTCTCGGGGGGAGGGGGCGCCTTTAAGCTGAAACCCCGCCCCCTTGGTCGTCATGGCAACGCCTCTCCCCCCCCCCCCCCCCCCCCCCGCTTCTACATTTCAGCAGGTGCCGGGAGCCGGAGCTCCCGCCGCCGCCCGTGCCTGCGGCTCCTCGGTGCCCCTGCCTTCTGCTCTGACCTCACCCGCCTGCTCCCGCCTCGGTGCAGCCGGTGCCGGGGTGCCGCTTTCTGCCCTGCGCTGCGCACCGTTAGGTGCCTCGCCCCGGTCCTTCCCATCTCTGAGTCTACGGAGTCCCCCTTTCCCGTCCACCTGTTTCCTCAGAAAAAGGGCCAGATCGTGGTCCCTGCTGCGTTCCTGGGGCCATGGCGGGTCTGGGCCCCGGTGGAGGCGACTCAGAGGGGGGACCCCGACCCCTGTTTTGCAGAAAGGGGGCGCTGAGGCAGAAGGTGGTCCACGAGGTGAAGAGCCACAAGTTCACCGCTCGTTTCTTCAAGCAGCCAACCTTCTGCAGTCACTGTACCGACTTCATCTGGTGAGGGAAGCGGGCTGGGGGAGAGGGCTGGAGAAAGAGGGGACTTGGGGGCCGTCATGTCACACTGGCCCCCAGGCGATTGAGCAGAGAGGGGCTGCAGCCCCCACTCCTGGGCTTAAGGATGGGGGGCGGGGAATGAAGCCTGGGTTCTTGGGTCTGAGGGAGGAGGGGCTGAGAGCTGGATTCCAGGGTCCAAGGGACTGGGACTAGAATTTCTGGGTTCTAGCAGAAGGAGACTGAGACTCATTCACACACTTGGGTGAAGGTGGGAAGCCACAAACCTGTCTTGCAAAGGTGGGAAGGCCCTGTACCCCTCTCTGCACTGACCTTAGATCCTTGATTCTTCCAGGGGCATTGGAAAGCAGGGCCTGCAATGTCAAGGTAAGAGCTGGGACCTGGACTCCTGGGACCCCTGAGGGTGGAGGCTGGGGCCTCACAGCTGAGGCGGCTGACACACGTGTTCTGTGGTCCCCAGAGAGGCGCGGGGGAGCCCTGGGCGGGGGGTGTGGCAGAGACACAGCCTGTGGTGGGGAGGAAACTCTGATGGCAGGGCCACCGCGGAGGTGGTGCTGGGGGCCCCTCCCTCGGCCGGCTCCAGGTGGGGACAGATATTTGGAGAATCTGTTTCCATGGGAACAGGGAGATTTGGAAAAGGGGAGCCGAAGGGGGGGAAGGGGCTCGGCGATGCAAACTCAGAGCCCCCCTCCCAGACTGCCGTTGCTATGACAACACCATCCATCCTAAAGCAGGGGCAGGCCGGGTGGGGTCACTAATGGGCGGGTGGGGGCCGGGCGAGGGGGGCGAGTCCTAAAACACCAGCTGCCACTTGGCTGAGAACAGAGTGACTCAAGGTGGGGGGCGGGCCGAAGCAGCGCCCCCAGACTCACTTCTGTTCAAGTTGCTGCTCTCCGCTGTGTCTCAGGATATTTCTGTTGTTTCTCTTCAAAACCTGTCTCCCTCTCTCCTTGCTTTCTTCTCTCTCTCTCTCTCTCTCTCTCTCTCTCTCTCTCTCTCTCTCTCTCTCTCTCTCTATGCGCACGTGTGCGCATTGGGGGTTGTGTCACTGTGTTTCTCTGTCTCTTTTTGTTTTCCTTCAAGTCTATCTCTTGGGGTTCTGGGTCCTGCTCTCTCTGTCTCTGTGTCCCTCTCCATGTGACTCTTGGTCTGGGTCTCTCCACTGTTTTTCTCTCCATTGGACTCTCTACGTGGGAACTCCTCTTTTTGTGGTTTTCTGTGGGCTGGATGTATAGCTCTGAATTTGCGTCTTTTGGGGGTCTCTCCTGCCTCGGTGTCTCTTGCATTCTCATCTTTAGTCTGCAGCTTCGTGGTTCACCGCCGATGCCACGAATTTGTGACCTTCGAGTGTCCAGGCGCTGGGAAGGGCCCCCAGACGGACGTGAGTGCCCAGACACCTGGTTCTTCCTCCTCAGGCCATGTCCCCGCCCTCACCCCCTCGGCGTCCGTCCCAATTTCTCTTGCTATTTTTAAGGCTGGGAGGGGAGGGGGGCTGGAGAGATAGGGGGAGCTAGTCTGGCCCAGATTCCTTGCCCTTGGCCTGAAAAGGGGGACTGAGAAGGGGCCTGGAAGAGGCTAGGGACACAGTTGAGAGGGCATACAGGAAGCAGGGGTTGAAGGGACCAAAAGTCATCATGGGAAGGATGAAGCTGCCATCGGCCGAGAGGGAGTTATCCATGTCAGTACCGAAATAGTGAAATAGGTAGAGAGGATCTCAGAAGATGGTCAGAGATGCAGGAAAAGAGAAATTCGGAGCCGGGCGTCATGGCACAAGCCAGGCATCCTAGCACTTAAGAGGTGGAGGCAGAAGGATCTGGAATTGAAGGCCAACTTTGTCTACATAGCAAGTTCCAGGCAAGCCTGGATCTAACTGTCTTAAGGGTGTGTGTGTGTGTGAAATAGGAAGTGGTAGAGATAAAAGACGTTTAGAAGTTTAGAGAGGCTCAGAGAGACCCCGCAGTACACAGACACCATGCAGTCGCACACGTGAATGCACTCAGATCCATATCCACCTTGCCCTGACCCTCTGCACAGCAGGGGCTGATGAGCACAGTCAACTCTGAGCACTTGTTCCCTTCCCCTCCTTCACCTTTTCATCCAATCTCTGATTCTTCCCCTGTCAAAAGGGCCTGTGACCTCGCAGTGACCAGTGGGACTGCCTATGGTAACGGAGATGTTTTCTCTCTATGGCTGCCACCAGCAGCGGCACAAAACAGGGATGCTTTGAGGAGAAGAAACCTAAACTCCGGTTTTTGCTCAGATTGATTTAAATTTGAACAGCTACATTGCTGAACGGGGTAGCATAAATCCAGAAGTTTCCAATCTTATGTTAGCAGTTCAGCAGAGTGTTTCTTCCCAGAGTTTGATACAAGGCAAGAGATAGTCATATGATTCATAGAGAGGGAAGATAGCAATTGGGAGGCTGATGGAGAGTCACGAGTTCGAGGCCAGACTGGGCTAAATAGCGAGACGCTGTCTCCAAGAAAAAGCAGGAGGAAAGATCCACAGAGGCTCACGAGGCACCTGCCTCCTTGTCAGCTGAAGAAAACAGGAATTTGCTTAGAGGATGTGACTACATAGAACATGTATTGAGCACCACTGTGTACCAGCGCCAGGGTCTGTTGTTGCCTGCCTGTGCACCTGCTTGCCTCCAACGCTAGCTGTGTTTTATGAGGTCCTGATTACATACATACTCATCAACTGTTTTACACCCAGTGTAGGCTTGAATCCGTATAATTGCTCATAAGATTAGATTAGTTGCTTCTTCTTCTTCTGTTCCCATCTGAGCAGAGACTCGTGAACTAGAACACATGATCTGAATGTCAGTCCCTCTTCGAATGAGGAATTATCTCTTGCAGCTCTTCTTTCTTTCTTAAAAATTTAAATACATTTTAAAGTCTTTTCTGTTCCTTTGGGAGAGATCAAAAGTCTTTTTGGTTTCTTTCAGAGGTCTTGTTTTATTGTATTGTTTGAAACAACATCTTACTGTATAACCCTAGATGGCCAGGAACTTGCTATGTAGACCAGGCTGGCCACATAGAGATCCATCTGCCTCTGTCGCCTGAGTGCTGGGATTAAAAGTATGCCCCACCATGCCCCGTGTTTTTCTCTCTTTTGTTTTGTTTTGTTTTGTTTTTAGATAGGGTCTCTCTATGCAGTCCAGGGTGCCTTCAAACTCTCCCATTCTACTGAGGACTCAGCCTCCCAAATGCTGAGATGGCAGGTGTGTGTCAAAACAGATGACTTAGTTACTTACGGTACAACTTCAGTTCCTAGGCTAGAAAGTGAGGTGAGAATTGTGCCTACTTATGGGGTCATTTCCCAGCTTCAGTTGAGTCAAACACTTGGGATAGTATCTGGAACGTAGTAAGTAAAAGATTGGATCATCGAGATGGCTCAGCTGGAAAAGGCATTTGCTGCCAAGGCTAGCAACCTGAATTTCATCCCTGGGACTCATACGGTGGAGGAAGAGAATGGATGACTGCAAGTTGTCCCTGACTTCCACATGTGTGCCTACACACACACACACACACACACACACACACACACACACACACACGCTCGAATAAGTTCAAAACAGAAAACTAGGGACTGGTGAGATGGCTCCATGGTTAAGAAAGAGTGCTTGTTGCTCTTTCTTGTGAAGAACACAGGCTCAGTTCCAAGCACCCACATGGTGGCTCACAACCATCCAGTTCCAGGGAATCAAATGCCCTCTTCTGATCTCTGTGGACACCAGGCACATACATGGTGCACATACATACATACATACATACATACATACATACATACATACAGGCAAGACACTCATTCATGCACAATCATAAATCTAGAAAAGTGAAGATAGAAATCTCACTAAAACAAATGAAAGCCTGAGATTTTCTTAATATTCCTTCCCTTCAGGCTAATTCTTTCAATGGTTGCTCAGAGACAGTTAAACCTGAGGCTGCGGCTGTAGCTTGGGTGGCAGAGCGCCTGCCTAGAAGCCCCGGGTTCTATCCCCAGCACTGAGTAAACTGACCATGGTATTGTTTATCATGGTGCATATCATGGTGACCACGAGATACCTGGAATCTCAGTGGTAGAGGCGCGAGGATCAGGACTTCAAGACCACCCTGACCTACACAATAAGTTCCAAGCCAGCCTGTAAAAAGAAAGAAAAGAAAAATGGGGGAGAGGGATAGAGAAAGGAAGGGAGAGAGGAAGAGGAAGGAAGGGAGAAGGGAAGGAAGGAAGGGAGGAGGAAGGGAGGAAGGAAGGAGAGAAAATCGAAATAATTTTCTAAGAATCAGGCGTTACCCTGTAGGGTGGTGTGTGGGTGGGGAAGGTACTGGCTAATGTCCTAAATTCCTGCATAATCAGACCCTGGGCATTTAATGTCGCTTTAAGACATAGAAAGAATATTTATTTTTATTTGACAGAGGAGGTTGCTGAGGCCCAAAACTGGGAAATGAATCTGCTCAAAAAAAAAAAAAAAAAAAAAAAAAGAAAAGAAAAGAAAAGAAAAAAGAAAATCACACATCTGGGAAGTGACCTGGCTATTATTTGAACTCGGGGTTCTTCAGGGACAGCAATAAAACCCCTCCTAATAGCCACAGCCCCGCAATAACTGCGGTCAGACTAGCAGCAACGGGCTTGTCCCACATACTAAGTTCTGCTGTGAGCCTCCCATTAATCTAGTCAGGCCCTCTGGTGCCTGCGGTAACTGATTCTTGTCTCACGTGGGGGCCAGCGAAGCCAGTGAGTGGAGGACCTGGGGCTAAGGGTGGCTCGCAGGTCCTCGGCAAGTTGGGGGAGGTATGGACGTGGGAAGGCTCCTGGGAGCTCTCATCTGCGTGCTCTGACCAAATGTCCCTTTGTGAACAAGACCTCCCTGAACATCCCAACTTCAGGTTTTCCTCTTCCTTGTCTTCCTCCATTTTTTTCTTCCTCCCACTCTTCTCTCTCCTCTCACTTTCCTTTCCTTTTCTCCTTCCTGCTCCTCTGTTCTCGCCTTCTCTTCCTCTTTTCTCCTTCTCTTCTTTCTTTCCTTCCTCTCCCTCCTCCTCATTCTCACCCTCCATCCCTCCCTCCTCTACCCCTCCCTCCTCCTCATTCTCCTCCTTTTTCCTCCCCTCTCTTCTTGTCTTCTCCTTCCTCCTCTCCACTCTCCTTGTTCCCATCCTCCTCCTCTCCCTCCTCCTTCACCTCTTCTCCCTCCTCCCCCGCCTCCTCTTTTCTTCCAACCATCCCTTCTTTTTGAAATACCGGGACCAAACCCAGAGCCTCGTGCATACCAGGCAAGTGCTCTATCACCAGGCAACACCCTTAGCCCCTTTAAAATTTTTAGACGAGATATCACTAAGTTACCCAAGCTGGCTTTGAATTCTCTGTGTAGCTCAGGTTACCCTTGGATTTCTGATCCACCTGTCTCAGCTTCAAGAATAGCTGGGATGACAGGTATGCACCGTCAGGCCTCTGATGGTTTCCACCCCTGCTTCATTTCCCTCCGAAACAGCTATGGCCATTTGTCTTACCATCTTTTTTATTTATTATTTACTGTGTTTACTATCCACCCCCTTTCACTGGAAAGCCAAATGTCAGCTGACCAGGGTGTTTTTTTTTTTCTCTTTCTTTTTGTATATTTCCAGACAGGGTTTCTCTGTGTAGTTTTGGTGCCTGTCCTAGATCTTGCTCTGTAGACCAGGCTGGCCTCGAACTCACAGAGACCCGCCTGGCTCTGCCTCCCGAGTGCTGGGATTAAAGGCCTGCGCCACCACCACCTGGCAGGTTTTTGTTTTTTGTTGTTTCATTTTTTGACAAGGGTGTTCTGTTTTTTGAGAGAGGGTCTTGAAGTTGCCCTGCAGCCAAGGGATGATGCTCTTCAATTCCTGACCCTCTGGCATGCACCACCACACCCAGTTTATGGGGTGTTGGGGATGAGAGGATTCCACAAATACCAGACAGGCATTTTATAGAGCTACATCTCCAGTCCCTCCATGTGACAGATTTCTAATTGTATTTATTCAGTGCTGGGCTTGGCACACAGCAGGATCTCAGTGAATTTGTGTAGACTGAAGGGAGTGAGATAGAGCAGAAAGCTGACAGAGAGCAAGGCCAAAGGAAGAAAACGTAAAAGGGGACACTTCTCTGATGGTAGTTCTATGCCAAACATGGTGGTCCATGCCTACAATCTCAGTTGGAGGCCGGAGGATCGGAAGCTCAAGGTCATCCTCTACTACATATTGTTTAAGGCCCGCCTGAACTAAAGGAAACCCTGTCTCATAGCCTAAAAATAAAAACAAAAAATTCCAAGGCTGGAGAGATGGCAAAGCACTTAGAACACTTGCTGCTTTGCCAGAGGATCTGAGTTCCGTTCCCAACACCCATGTCGGGAAAGTTCACACTTCCTGTAACTTCAGCTCCAGGGGATCTGACGCCCTCTTCTGGCCTTTACCTTCACTTGCTTTCACATGCAGGCATGCATATGCAAAAATAATACTAAGTCATTTTTTAAAATCACCCCTCTTAAGGTTTTAGGACCCTCCCCCAACCCCATTTCCCTAAATGACTCTTCTCTGCCCCCCCCCCCCAGGACCCTCGCAACAAGCACAAGTTCCGCCTGCACAGCTACAGCAGCCCCACCTTCTGCGACCACTGTGGCTCTCTCCTCTACGGGCTGGTGCACCAGGGCATGAAATGTTCCTGTGAGTGTGCCAGGCAGGATGTCTGCCGCCCCAGCCCAGATCGGGCACTAGAGGGCGCTCCTTCTTCAACCACAGCTCAATGTCTGGGGTGCAGGGGGGATTTAAGGTGGGGGTGGGTGAGCGCCTGGGTCGGAAATGCTATCTCCAATTTTGTCGCTCCAGGTTGCGAGATGAACGTGCACCGACGCTGTGTGCGCAGCGTTCCCTCCCTGTGCGGCGTGGACCACACAGAGCGCCGTGGACGTCTGCAACTGGAAATCCGAGCTCCCACTTCAGATGAGATCCATATCACTGGTGAGGCCACGCCTCTTCACTCGCCACGCCCCCAACCTGGAGCTGAGGCTAGCTGAACTTACCCAGGGTGTTCTATGCTGGGAACCAGGATGCCACTCCCCCCCCCCCAACCCACCATCCACATCCCTGACCCCATCCCCACTGGGCTTCTTCTATCCACCCGCTTTCTAGCAGAACACCTGCCTTCAGACTTAGTCTTCCAGCTGTGATCTCATGTAGCCTAGGCTGCCCTAAAACTAGATATGTAGCAGAGGCTGGTCTATAATTTGTGGCCTGCAGGACTCTACTTCCCAAATGCTGGGTTTACAGACATGCAACACCATGCCAGGTTATGATTTGTGTGTGTGAGTTTGTGCTAGCACTGTGTATTGAACTGAGGAATTCATTACACTTATTAAACACTCTATCCTTGAGCTATACCCCCCACCCCCACCTCAGATTTCTAATTAGTGGCCATTGAGAAGATGGGACGAGAAGCAAAATCTGACTTACCCAGCAGAGTCCTACTCCAGACTCCTGAGTCCTAGTGGAAGAAATACACTGATTTCTGGGCACATGCTCCAGGCAACAGGCCCTACGTCCTGCATATAGGTGGTAGAAAAATAAATCACAGAGACAGGAGACCGACCTTGAATTAATTAAAAAAAATATTTTTAGATATATTTATTTTCTGTATGTGACTGTTTTGCCTGCATGTGTGTACCTTGTGCCCATAGAGGCCAAAAGAGGATATCAGATACCCTGGAACTGGAGCTATAGATGGTTGTGAACCATCATGTAGGTGCTGGGAATCAAACTCAGGCATTTTGCAAAACAACAAGTACCCCTAATGACTGAGCCATCTCTCCAGCCTCTATTACTTTTCAACATTTCTTAATCTGTTGGGTGCCTGTGTGTGTGTGTGTGTGTGCGTGCGCGCATGTGCACACTTGTGTGTTACAGCGAGTGTATAAAGGTCAGAAGACAACCAGCAGAAGTCATTTTTTCTTGCTGCATCAATCATCAGGATTGGCGGCAGACCCCTTTACCATTTGAGCCATCTTGCTGGCTGTGATCCTGAATTCCTGATTACTGGCTGTGGGAGGGCTGGGAGCTATTTCCTGGATCTCTAACTCAAGTCATCCTTCCTTGCCTTCTCCCTTCAGTTGGCGAGGCCCGAAACCTCATTCCTATGGACCCCAATGGTCTGTCTGATCCCTATGTGAAACTGAAGCTCATCCCAGACCCTCGGAACCTGACAAAACAGAAGACGAGGACTGTGAAAGCCACACTGAATCCCGTGTGGAACGAGACCTTCGTGTTGTGAGCTCTGGGGCTGTGATGACTGACAGGGCAGGATCTGAGGGTCCTAGTAGCCCATACAACCCTGGAGTGCTTGTGTGTGGGGTAGATGTTAGGATAGAGGAAACCTCTAATAAGAGACAGGAGAAGGTGGGAGACAGAAATGGAATGATCGGGAAAGAGGGGCGGGCATTCAGGAAGTGAGAGACAGGGCTCTGGGTGTTTACTCCCCCTCAGTGCCCTACATGTCAGAGTGAGGAGATCAAAGGAGAGACAGAGTGAGGAAGACAGGACTCTCAAGAAGCAGACGGAGGGGCTAGAGAGAGGGCTCAGTCGTGAAGCATGAATACTGAGGACCTGGGATCTCAGCACTTGCAAGGCACAGCCTCCTGTAATTCCAGTTCCAAGGGACCTAATGTCCTCTTCTGGCCTGTACAGGCATCAAGCACACATGTCGTGCTTAGGCACGTGCAGGCAAAATACTCATAACCATACAAAATCTTTAAATTGTTAAGGAAGCAATCAGGGAACCAGAGAGGCTGATGGACACACGGGTGCTCAGACAGGCGGTCAGAATAAGTGAGAACAGCGAGGGGGGAAGGGAGGTCTAGAGAAGAGTCCAGAGGAAGGAAAAGGAAAAGAAGTGGGGTGGTGCAGGAGGAGAAGGGCAGAGGGACAGACAGACAGACAGACCGAAGCAATTAGGTTGGTCGACAAAACCAACAAGAGACTGGGCATAGTCCGTGGTGCATGCCTGTAATGGCAGCAACTTGGGGGCTGAGGCAAGTTCAAAGTTAGCCAGGACTACACGGAGAGACTTTGTTTCAAACAAACGAAAGAAAGAAAGGAAAGGAGGGAGGGAGGGAGTAGGTGAGGGAGAGAGGAAGAAGGGAGAGAGGAGGGGAGGAAGGAAAGAGAGGAGGAGAGGAGGGGAGGGTGGTATGAAAGTGACAAGGACAGAAAGGGAAGCCAGGACATGAGGACAGAGACTCAGAGGAGGAGCTCAGAAACTCAGAATAAAGAGAGAAAAGGACCAGGAAACTGATTGGAAGGGATCAAGAATTTGGGAGGAATGGAGAGAGCTTGTGGTAGCTGTTTATAACCTGTGACCGCCCAGTTTGCCACAGTGGGGGAGACTCTCTGAGGGTCAGAGGTGGGGCAATGAAGTGAGGAGCCATGACTTCGGCTCCTCACTCTACTCCCACTCTTCTAACAGCAACCTGAAGCCAGGGGATGTGGAGCGCCGGCTCAGTGTGGAGGTGTGGGATTGGGACAGGACATCCCGAAATGATTTCATGGGTGCAATGTCCTTCGGTGTCTCAGAGCTACTCAAGGCCCCGGTGGACGGATGGTGAGGAGCAGGGCTGGGATGGCGGTGGACCTGGGTGTCACCTTCTCGCTCCATATGTGGTCTCTCTTTTAGGCCACCATCTCCCCCCGCCCCCTCCCGCCTCTACTTTCCAGCATAGCGCCTCCCCTTTCTCCTCTTCCTCTTCTTCTTCCTCCTCCTCTTCCTCTTCTCTCCTCCCCCGCCTCTCCCCTCTCTCCGTATCTCACTCTTTCTCTCTCTCCATCTCCGTGTCCGTCTTTCTGTGTCACTTACCTCCCTTTGGATGTCTTTGCCTCTCCCATGGGTGCCCTGCTTCCCCCTATCCCTGCCCGGCCCTGGTCTCCGTCTGTATGTCAGGTACAAGTTACTGAACCAGGAGGAGGGCGAGTATTACAATGTACCGGTGGCCGATGCTGACAACTGCAGCCTCCTCCAGAAGTTTGAGGTACCCTGACCGACTGATTGGCTTCCCCCAGGGGAGCCCAGCCCAGCCTCCCCAACTTCAAAGCTGGCATTGCCCTCTATCCCTGGGCAACCACTGGTACTGGGACTACAATTCCCAGAAGACTCCAGGGCCCCTTCCTCAACTATTCTTAGGGGTCTAGGCCACAGGGTCTCATGGGAATTGTAGTTCCCCATCCCCATGGCTTTTGGGGTCTTAGGGGCCCTTGTGGGCCTTTGCTCTAGGGCAATTACCTACCTCTCAAGGGGTCCTGACTGTGGCTTTTTTCCTCTCCTCCAGGCCTGTAATTACCCATTGGAACTGTATGAGGTGAGTATCACTCAGACAGACATCTGTGGATCTAATACTCTGATTTCCTGTCTTCAATTCTGCACACAGAAATTGAGCACCTATTTTGTGTTTGTTGAACAATATCAGTGGCTCCATGAGGCAGGGCCACCATCATAGGTATTTGAGCTCAATTACTGGTAGCTCAGGGAACCTCAAAGGTCTGGAGGAGGCATTTGAGTGGACAGTGAAGGCTTCTTGAATTGGCCTTTGAGCTTTGCTGTCTCTCTGTGGTCAGGACACTGTTCTCTCCATTCAGTCACTCACTCATTGAACACTATTTCCTGAAGCATGGTGCCAGCATAGAATCAGGCCATTCCCTAGGGCTCCTCTCTAATGAAGGAGGCAGCCTGAGACATCAGAACAGGAATGTGTTTGATGGTGGAAATAGCTTCAGGCACCAGGGAGCCAGCACAGCCTGAGAGTCAGGACAGCTTCCTAGAGAGTGCAGACGGGAGGAAGGAGAGAAGAACACAGGGAGGGAGGCAGTAAAACTATTTCCCTCTTTTGCTGTTTAAAAAAAAAAAAAAAGCACATCTCTGTATACAAGGCAAGGGTCTAGATCTCTATGCAGCTGAGAAGACAAAAGAGTCCCTCCTTCATACAACTCACCCATGATGTAAGACATGGCATCTGGTCGGGTAGTGCAGGCCAGCCATCCCAGCTACTCTGAAGGCTGAGGCAGGAAGATCACAAGTTCACGGCTTGCCATCTACAGAATGATTTCAAGAAGAGCCCGAGCAAAGGAGTGAGTTCAAAGACAGCCAGGGCAACTTAGTGAGGCCCTGTCTCAAAATAGAAAGTAAAGGGGGGGGGGGGAACATGCTGAAATTATAACTTAGCAGTTGAGTTCTTTTCTAGAATCCCCCAGTAAGCAGCTGGGGGCAGGGCTCAGTGGTAGAGCACCTGCCTAGAATCCCCCAGTGAGGGGCTGGGGGTGTGGCTCAGTGACAGAGGCCCTGTCTAGAATCCCCCAGTGAGGGGTTGGGGGATGGCTCAGTGGTAGGGTCCCTGCCTAGAATCCCCCAGTGAGGGCTGAAGATGTTGTTTAGAGGTAGAGCCCCTGCCTGGAATCCACAAAACCCCAGATTCAGCCCTTTTATTATTATTCTTTTAAATGCATGACAATATGTTAGGAGGTTATAAGCGATAAGGAAAACAATGAGCATTGACTAGCACTGGGAATTCTGTTGGTAATGCTGCAGTCTTCTTCGAGAAGCATTGGGAATTCTGCTGATAATAGCGTGAGCTTGCAGTAAGAAGGCTTCTCTGAAAAAGGAGCTGTTGGACAAAGATCTACATTAAACAAGACAATGAGTGAGGATCCCCAGAGAAGGGCCTTGCAACAGAGGGAGGGGCATGTGTGAGACCCCGAGGAAGAACCAGACAGGAGGGTTGGGAGCAACAAGGACAGTGAAGTTAGGTCAAAGGGTGTGGCGGAAGGAAAGGAGACGGCATCAGAGAGGACACCTTGTCATCCCTTAAGAGGTCGGCTGCTCTTCACCCGAGCAAGAAGGGAGGGTTCTGGGCAGAGCTGAGTTGTAGCCTGAGATAATTTGGATATTAAGCCAGGCATGGTGGCACATGCCTTTAATCCCATCATTCTGGAGATGGAGACAGGTGGATCTCTGTGAGTTCGAGGCCTGCCTGGGCTACAGAGTGAGCTCCAGGAAAGGCGCCAAAGCTACACAGAGAAACCCTGTCTCGAAGAACCAAACAAACGAACAAACAAAAAACCTCACTATGTAGCTGAGGCTGACCTTAAACTTCTGAGCTTCCTGCCTCCCTCTCCCTAATGCTGGGGTCATGGGCATGTGTCACCATACCCAA
This sequence comes from Peromyscus melanophrys, assembly GCA_902168415.1. Lineage (NCBI taxonomy): Eukaryota > Metazoa > Chordata > Mammalia > Rodentia > Cricetidae > Peromyscus > Peromyscus melanophrys. The sequence goes on along the minus strand of CABHPR010157030.1, from coordinate 8,084 downwards.
TGTGGACTAGCTGCCCAGTCTATGAGTACCAGTGATTGGCTATGGCTGTGTGTGGTGTTGTCCACAGCTGTCTCCACAACCAGTAAGCATACATTAGTGTTACCAGTGCAGACCCACTATGTGACAGACCCTGAGCTGGGTCCTGGTGGGGGTAGAATAGTAATAGAAGACACAAGAATCCTTGATAACCTGAGCATGGCAGTCTAGACCTATAATCCCAGCACGCATGAGGCTGAGGCAGAAGGATTGCTATGAGTTCAAGGCTAGTGTTGCTTACATAATGAGTTCCTAGGGTACAAAACAAGTTTTGTGCCAGGATGAGCTACAGTGTGAAGCTCCCTCTCACAACGAATGAGTAAATATTAAATCAGTAAATTAATGAATGACTAGAGCTGTAATTCAGCTGCTTGCCTAGTATGCCTAAAGACCTGGATTCACTCATCAGCACCATATAAAAGTCCCTGAGGCCAGGCAGTGGTGGCACATGCCTTTAATCCCAGCATTCCAGAGGCAGAGGCAGGTGGATCTCTGAGTTCGAGGTCAGCTTAGTCTGCAAAGTGAGTTCCAGGACAGTCGGGGCTACACAGAGAAACCCTGTCTCAAAAAAAGAAAAAAACAAAAATGTCCCTGAGAGGGCTGGAGACATAGCTCAGTGTTAGCATGCTTGCTTGCCTAGCTTGTCCAGGCCCAGTGCTAGGTAAAAAGGTGCATGCTGGGTACTGTTCTAAGTGATTTGTAGATGTTAATCACCAACTCTTGCTAACTCTGTTGGAAATCATACCTATGACACTTACATTGTGATAAGGTTATGAAGAGAACCCCCTTGGTGACTGGGTCCCAAATCCAGAAGGTCAGACTGCTGTTCTTCACAAGAACACATCCTATAGTAAATGCTTCTTGAAGCCAGGTTGGATGACTTGTATCTGTATCCTAGCGCTTGGGAAGTAGAGGCAGGCAGATGAGAAGCTCAAGGCACATGGCCAGTTTGAGGCTGGTCTGGACTACATGAGATCTTCATACGAAGAAACAAAACCTCTGACTTTCTATCTCTTCCTGTCTTTCTGTATCCATCCATCCATCCATCCATCCATCCATCCATCCATCCATCCATC
>CABHPR010157029.1:0-24000 GCA_902168415.1 Peromyscus melanophrys | reverse complement strand
GCTTGTAGGATGCCTTTGAGGACTCTGCTATTGGCAAGAAGAAAATCTTCTATTATTTTGTCTCCTATATCCCCAGAACCTCAGAGAGTGAGAGGTAGGGCAGCATTGTTCACAGCCAGGAGGAAAGCTGGAGTGAGAGAAGGAGAAAGCTGTCTCTTTAAAAACCAAAAACAAAACCAAAAAAAAAAAAAAAACCCATAAGGTCTGTGCAGCCCTTGACTTCCCTATGTACCTGAGGATGACCTTGAACTCTCCAGTGCTAGCATTACAGGGGTGCACCACTATTCCATTTATATGGTGCTGGAGAGCAAACTCAGGGCTTCATGCATGCTAGCCAAATACTCCACCAACTGGACTACATCCCCAGTTTCAAGCTATCACTTCTGGGCTCCTTTGTCTCCTTGTCTCTATCCTCCAGGAGCAGGTCTCATCTATGAAGTGTGACTTAATCAGGAGCCCTAGGCATTCCCAGAGCTCCAAAGTTACATAGAGAAGGCCTCGTTCTGAATACCCTGAGTCGTGGGGAAACACTTAGAGCGGGGTAAGGAAATGAAGAGAAACGAGGCTTTCCTAAGGCAGGACAAACAGCGCGGCCTCAGCTGCTCCAAACTGCACAGAGGGTCACCAGCCAGCCAGCACAAGCCACTAACACCCTGTTTCCTGCTCTGCCCTCCTGGGACTCATCCCACCCCCAGACTCACCTGGACCCTCCCAAGCTCTTCCACATCAGATGCAAGGTGACCAACTGTCCCTGTCTGCTCAGCACCCAGAGGGCTCTTAGCACGTGGGATTTGCAGCTTCAAAATAGAACAGTCCCAGTTAAATAAGGACAACTAGGTCACCCTGGATGGTGATGACATCTCTGATGAGTGTCTACCTGTTTTAGGACTAAGGGGTTGCCATGTTTCCCTAGCATCCTGTGATTTCCAGGGTGATACCTAGGCATGAGGCAGATAAGGCTGGAGCAAGTCTGAGTACCCATGGCACCAAGGTGTGCCTCTGCATCCATTCCAGTTCCCAGACTTTGATTTCCCCTCTTCTCAGCCATAGGACAGCACCCACACTGCACACCTCTTCTCCAAGCTCCACTCTGTCGCTAGAGACTCCGAGACACGTTACTTAATTTCTCTGTACCTCAGTTTCTTCATCTGCCATGGGACTAGCGGTGACTAGTTCACACCGTCGTCACAACAGGCGCATCACTGACTCTGCTGTGGCTCTCTGGGTCACACTCTCAGGTTCTAGGATACACTAGAAGAACTTGAAAAGCTAAGTAAAGCTGCCCAGGCTCCTGGTTACTGCTTAGCACTGTGGAAGAACAGTTCAAACCCAGCAAAGACCCCGAAGACAGAGTCCAGGAAAGGCCTCGAGGCTTCCAGCTGGACTCTCGGCACATTTGTGTGCATGATGCTTAATTTTCTCAGCAACCATGTGTGATAGCATAGGTCAAGTCGTGCCGACCAGGTCAGCTCCTCTGAGTATTAGTGTCCAGGTTTTTTATTGGTGGCTTATCTCTTAGGCAGAAAGCAGCGGCTGACCTTAGTTCCACAGTCTGCAGCTCCCCTGGAGGTCAAACCGATACAGCATGATACAGGGTTCTGACCATAAACCACACTGTTAGCTAGCATAAACCATCTGGTGAGGATGGAGGAGGCCCCAGGGAAGAAGCAGTTAGTCTGTCAGTCAGGCTTTTGCAAGGGCTCCGAGGCTAGTGTCCCAGAATCTTTTAAATGCAAAAGTTTTTTTTTTTTTTTTCAAAAATGGCCTCATCCCAAATCAGCTGAAGCAACCCTTTAGAGCCCAGAAGTGTAATAACACCCAACATAGTTTTTGTTTCTTATCCGGGGATGGAGTCTGCTTCACGAAATCATCTATATGTTGTCATGACTGCTACCGTACAGGGTTAGATGGTTTCACCTGAACCCCTTCCTCATTGCGTATGTACTGGCCTCTTTCAGGATGGAAGGGTATGTACCCAGATAACATCCTTGGCCTCTCTCTTTTCTCCCACCCAGAGAAAGGGGAGGACGTCCAGCCTAGTGAGTTTGGAGAAAGAGCACTGCTCACCCAGCTCACACCACTTCTGGTCTCCCAAGCTTTCTCTGCTCACACATCATTCCACACGTCCATAGATGAAGCCCTTTGAGGGACCCCCGGCTGTCCACCACCACCTGTGCTGTTCCTAGAGGTGACACCAGGTTTAGGGACAAGGTTTCAGCTAGATGTGACTGACAGATCCTAAACCACAATCTCAAGCAAGTTATCAGCTATCAAGCTGACATCTTGTCTCCATTAGCCTGTCTTCTGCGTTTCTCCTCAACTGGTGCTTAACCTGAGCAGGAAAAAGAGAGGTGACACCCATTAGGCCCCTCAAGACCCCGAATGCACAGTCTTTCCAGTGCTTGCAGAATCATGATTGGGCCTTTCCTAAAAATGTCCCTACCAGGGTCCCCAGGTCCTTCTTTCTTGTCCCCTCCCCGGGATCTTCTGGTCTCTCCCACACTCTGGTCATGCTTCCAGCTATCTGGGACCCTCAAAATGTCAAGGTGTCAGATCAAAACTAAACATCGGTGGCTGCAGATGGGGTCTTGTTGCCACCAATCGCCTAACTTCTTCTCAGAACACCACACGCACCTTGAGTGCCTTTAGATCGTTTCCTCTGCATAGGGCAGACCTCCATTACCAGTCAAGCTCTTCTCCCGTGCTACATTTGAAAACTGTGCGTGTATGCGTGTTCTCTCTGTGTGTCTTTCTTCAACTGTCTCTGCCTCTGTCTTTCTCCCTGTCTCTCCTCTCTCTGTCTCTCCCTATCTCTCCTCTCTCTTTCTCCTGTCTCTCTCCTCTCTGTGTCTCTCCTCTGTCTCTCTCCTCTCAGTCTGTCTCTGTCTGTCTCTATTCTTTGTGTGTGTCTCTCTCTCCTGTCTCTGCCTCTGTCTGTCTCTATTCTCTCTGTGTCTCTCTCCTCTCTGTCTCTGTGTCTGTCTGTCTCTCTCCTCTCTGCCTGTCTTTGTCTCTCCTCTTCAACTGTCTCTCCGTCTCTCCTTTCTCTGTCTGTCTCTGTCTCTCTCCTCCTCCTCCTCCTCCTTTCCTTCTCCTTCTCCTTCTCCCTCTCTCTCTCTCTCTCTCTCTCTCTCTCTCTCTCTCTCTCTCTCTCCAGGATTTAGTGGTCTAAGAATCCCCCTCAGGAAACACTCCCTTCTCCCAGCATTACCCTCAGCAGTTTCAGTACTTTGTCTCACCCACACTATACATCCATAAAGCTTTCCAAAACACTCCAGGGCGGTTAAGAGCACAGAATAAAAGAGCTAGATGGTCCTAGGTTCGAATCCCAAGTCAGCAAGCTTTGATCTCGGGCAATTTATTCAGCTTGAGTCTTGGTTTCCTCATAACGCTAAAGTGAAGTGTGTCACAGTGTGCACTGTGGCTGACGACTCTGAGCTCTTATGTGGTTATCAATATTACTGTTGCTAATCGCTGCTTCAGCCAAACTGGAGCAGAAGCTGCCTATAGTTAGAGCAGAGATACAGCCCTTCTGGGTGGGTGGATGATGGATAGATATTATGCTTAACCGTGGGTCACCAGGGCCTTTGGTGAAGGCCAACTTGAGGGGATCCAAATATTTGCATATTATTTGAGAGAGTCTGTGAATAAAAGAAGAGGATGTATGAGGCCACAGAAGTTCAGAGGGTTATGAGCCTGGCTACAAGCTCTGGACTAGAGAGACCTCCATGCCCTCAGGCTGATGTATGGCAGCTTTTGGGAGGGACCAGTGAAAGAATAAATGAGTCAGTGAAACGGGCTGATGATAAACACAAGTCACAGTGACTGCTAATGGCTCCCGTCACACATGTTGTTCCAGGACCCCAGAAGGGACTAGTCCAAAAACAGTCTGGTTGGTTCAGGGGTTTGTGAGGCCGAAGGATGTTAAATGGGCATAAGTGGCCTGGACTGAAAGCACTAGCCATCCATTAACACAGAGAAAGCAGAGGGCAGCGCTCTGCTTCTTGTGGTCAGTTTACCATATGAAAACAGCACTGTCCTGCCTTCAGGAGATGCCCGTGGGAGCAGAGGATGGGGGGGGAGGGTACATTGTCTCATAGATGACAACACACCCTAGCGACTCCTGCTCCATGAGTCACATGCAAGTGTCACTTTCACTGTTTTATTGTGCTGTCTCCCAGGTGTCACCTGGAGATCAGTGTGTTCCTCCCGGCAGAGCCCTAACAAGGCCCACCACAAGCAGCAACCAGTCTACAGGCTAAACGGAGAGGAAGCCAAGTTCTACAAAAGCAGTAAGGAACAGAGACAGACGCCAGCAGACTGAAAACCCAAGCAGTGAGGTCAGGAATCACACAGTGCAGCCATCTGAGGCCATTTCAGGATGTGGGCCATCCCCCTCACGGTGTAGACCACACGATGACCCGTGCCAGTAAACCGATGGTTAAGTGATGAATCACGAAAGCCTGGAGTCATTAAAAGAAAGGTAAATCTGTTCAACACAACCAGTTTTAAGAATATACAGGAGAAAAGGCTACACATCCAAGCAACTGTACCATTACAAACAGGAAGCAGTTGGAGTAAAGGTTACAGGTTCTTCTTTGAGGGAGCTGGATAAATGGAACTTCACCCAAAAAACATATTATTTTCCTTTTTTTTTTTTTTTTTTTTTTTTTTTTTTTGCCTCTGTGTGGTGGTAGCAGGAAAGCAATAAAAATGGGGAGAGGGAATAAATGGGGACTGAGCGTTTGTCCTTCCATTAAAAAAAACCAATCTTCCAGTTGCCCGCCAGCGCAGGCGCATGCGCGCGGGCCCTTCAGTCGTCCTGGCTCTTCCTGGTGACTCGCTGCGGGTCGTGGCTCCTGGCCAGCATGTTCTCCAGCCGCTGGCAGTGTTCACGAAGCTGCTTCTCCCGGGGCAGGAGGAAGGTGAGCACCTTGTTGCGAACGATGCCCCGGTCCTCCTCCTCCCTCAGCCGCTGCTTCACGCGAGCGGCCTGCTCCTCCTGCTGGGCCAGGACGCCGTTCATCTCGCAGAAGGCGTCCTCCAGGTAGCTGATGGCCTTCAGAGCCTCCTTCTTGAAGTCCTCCAGCTCCCTTTGCACCGCGGCCACTTTCTGCTGCAGGATCTCCAAGTCGGCTGGTAGAGGGAGGCAGGAGGGCCATGAGTGAGACAGGGAAAGGTCCCCAGACTGGAGCCCACTCTCCACCATCTTCCTGCCCTGTAAGGTATTCACCTTCATAAGGATGGACCCTGCCTGAAAGAGGGCTTCCATCATCTCCTCCTACAGAGGGGAAGCCAAGAAACCAACTGCGTCAGTTATTTGGGGGCTAGAGGCACTATCATTTGGAGTGGATAGACCCATCTCATTGTGACGTCAAGGCCCGTCAGCCAATCAGAAGGAAAGCTCCAGTTCACCACTTTGCATACTGCAGCTTCCTTGGCTGAGAACTTACAAACTGTGCTTGCTTCCCAAGTCTCCTGAGCCGAGGCTTCTCATTAACTCAGAACCAGAGTCCAAGCGTTCCTTTAACCCCAAGGACGAGCTAAATCCCAGAGAGTGGAAGACACTGGCCAAGACAAGGCAGGCCAGGTCAGGTTCTCACTGCCGAGACTGAGCAGCTTCCCACCCCACAAGGAGCACGGGCGGTGTTATGGCCTGGTATCTAGGCTTCCTTCAGCCTCACCAGTGAGACTCATAAGAGATGATGGCCGATTCATAGCTCTAAGATGCTAAAGGAGTATTCTAATCCCGAATCCATATCCTTCAGTGATGCCAGAATGGTTAGATGATCTTCTTGTTGGGATAAATGTGCTTGCTTTTGAAGTGGGGTCCACAGAAATACCCGACGGATAAAAATGAGCCGTTCATATTTATTCAGTAAAAACTTCCTGAGTGCTGGCTGGGTTCTGGAACTAGGGGACGAGTGTGAGTAAGTCCATGTTCCTCAACATATCTGGATGGTGGCAGGTAAGAAAGGGAAAAAATGTGGATGGGTAAATCTTGTGTTTTTGCCTGGTTACTATAGTTTCTAACCACATTTGGCTCACAAACCTCTGCCTTTGCAGATTGCAATCTCTCGCCCAGACCTCCCTCCAGGGCTCCAAACATAAACATTTCCCCAACGACCAGCCTCGCAGCCAATCCTTCTAGTACTAGACAAATGACCTCTTTACCCAAGCTGGTTCCTGCTCTGCTGTCCTACAGATGACCCTAACTGGGGCAGGAGCCATGACAGCATCTGGTGCCATGGTTTGGATGTCTGTCCCCTTCCCAATTCGTTTTGAAACTCTGTCATCCTCTCAGTGTTGAGACGTGGGGGGGGCTTTAGAAAGCAGCGTGTAGCAGATGGATGTTGCCATCTCCAGAGTGGGTCCCTTCTCAAAGCCTCTGCTTGGCCCCTTCCTGTGTCTTCTGCCATCTTTGCCTTTCTGCCGTGGGTACCTTCCACACGGGGTGGTACAGCATGAAGGTCCTCACCAGACACTAGCACCTTGGTCCTGGACTTCTCTGTTTCTGGAATTATGGTATTCTAAGGAAATAAATTCTTTTGTCGTCATCTTGTAGATTTCGCCGCCTCTGATATTTTATTTTGTCACTGCAGAACAACACAGAGTAAGCCTCCTGGAATCAGCTCGACTCCTTCACATCCAAGCGACCTCAGAGGCCGTCAGGTCTCTCGTCTCTGAGCACCCTCTCGTCCACCCTCCTGCACCGTGGGCCTGGCTTCACGACTTGGAAGCCATGTCTCAGTAAGTGGACACCTTTCCCCTTTGAGCCTGTTTCCTTCCCAGAGTTTCTGAGAGCCGTTGCCTACAGCTCTCTGGGAGAGAGAAATAAATCTCTGACGGGCAGATGCTGCCAATTTCCATAGTGTAAGTACTCCCAGCATGGATAATTTTCAAGCTACCAACTTGCTGTCTCCAGGAAGTGAAGCACCAAATGAGCCCTCCTGAGCCCGGATAAGCTGACTCCAGCACCAGCAGGGCCCACGGTGAGGGCTGCTGCCTTCTCTGAGATGCAGACAGACTGTCTAGTGGCCTCGTGTAGTCATGAGAGAGGCCTATTGCAGGGACAGTCGTGACTAAATGAAGATGGGACTTTGAATTGCAAGAAACTCCCATTACTGAGAAGGAACGTTGAATGGAACGAGTCACTAGCAGTCAGGGAAGCCGGAGTTGGGAGCCGCCCTGTGGTCCTGGGTCAGTCATCTCCCCTCTCTGAGCCTGCTTCCCCCCGCCCCCCGCTGTGATGGGAGAGGTGGGAGAAGGCTTCTCTGAAGACTCTGGTGTTCAACACCCCCCCTTCCACGCCATAGCCTTCCTTAGCCTCCCTCCCCTCCCCTCCTTCCGTCACTTATGACTGTTACCTGGTTCTTCCAGGACCCTTAGGCACAGTAAACTCCAGCAAACAGCGATCATGTATTCCTAGACCTGTTTACAGTCAAGTGTCCTGCCTGCTGCCCTGCATACAATGGCGTGCAGATAACTGCAAGAAATGGAATTTCGTTCTGTAGGTGGCTCTCCAGTGCCGGGCACCCCAAGCTTTTCTGCTGACACATTGACACCTACTGGCCTTCACAGAAACCGCAGCCTCAGAATTGCACCTAAGAGTGGGTGGGGACCAGGGGGTTGATGGAAACAGCATGGGGGTCTGTGCTGTATTTAATTAGGGCTGAGTGTTGGACACGTAATGGGTTCTCCATCAATAAATACTATTTCTCGGATTAGTGAAAGACAGAACAAAACCAATGTGTCTCCTCTAGTCTCGCCCCTCTCCCTCTTCCCCTCCATCTCCTCTCTCATTCTTGGCCTCTTTGTTTCACACGGGTCACAAGTCACAGCTGAAACTGTGACACAGAAGCTGAATGCTGAATTGGGAGCACTTTCTCAGTTCCTCTGGTGCTGTTGAATGAGGCTCCAGTTTGTTTCTCGGAACCAGAGGGATCCCCCTTATCCTAGGACTGACAGGAAACTGAGAGCTGGGGCTGTCGCCAGGCCTGTGGCCTCCTGAACCTTCCCGACAGTGACTTACACTGAATACTCAAGTTCTGAATGTTCCCCTGTGCCAGGAAGTCCCCCCAATCAGGCCTGGCCTTGAGCACCACCTGCCCCCACCCCATATGTCTTCAGAATTAGGACTGCTGATCTATCGGTTCCCTTCAAGGTATCAGGAGAAAGGGATTTAGACCTATCAAAGCATCCATGACCTTGAATCTCATAGTCAGGAGGGCCCCTTGCCTCAGTCTCTTTCAGCTTGTCACAGCTTCCCTGTGACTCAAGATGACAGGGAGACATGAGGGATGTGGCAACTTTACAGAGACCCAGGCCTCACCCCCTGGGAGTCCAGTTCAGTCAGAATGGGTCGAGGCTCGTAGATGGCATGCCTTAAAGCTACTGAGTTTGAGCATAACGTGTGGCCTGGGTTCTGAAAACCATTTCTTCTTGACCTGGGCCCCGCAGGAATGGAAACCACACGGCTTCCCTCCCAATCCCCTGTGTTTTCGCCTTTGTCAGGGGATAGACCCCAACCCTTTGGGGAATTAGAGAGGACACCCACTCCTGTCTCTCCTGTCACCTCTTTGTCAAGTCACAGAACCCTAAGAAACCAGAAGCTCCTCGTGCCCTGTTAGAATGGCGTCCCCAGCCATTTCTAATCCACAGTCGGCTCTAACCCAAAGTTGGCTCACACAGTCACACTTCTCTTCCTGGGCTGATACATAGGCCTCCCAATATCAGAACCAATTGGGGATTTGTTCTCAAACAAATGACAGAAGAACAGGCAACTAACTATGTCTTCCACGAAGAGTGGGTGTATTGTTAAGACCTTGCTTAATCCTCAAATGATCTTTTTTTGTTGTTTTGTTTTGTTTTGTTTTTTGAGACAGGGTTTCTCTGCGTAGCTTTGCGCCTTTCCTGGATCTCACTCTATAGACCAGGCTGGCCTTGAACTCACAGAGATCCACCTGGCTCTGCCTCCCGAGTGCTGGGATTAAAGGTGTGTGCCACCACCGCCCAGCCAGATGAACTTATTTTATATAATTTAATTTTATTTTATGTGCATTGGTGTGAGAGTGTCAGATCCCCTGGAACTAGAGTTACAGACATTTGTGAGCCATGTGAGTGCTGGGAATTGAACCTGGGTCCTCTGGAAGAGCAGCCAGTGCTCTTAACCACTGAGCCATCTCTCCTGCCCCTGTCAGATGAACTGATTATGTCAGCGTTCAGGTGATGGCTATCTCTCTTCATCCTCCAATGCTGGAGAAGTGGATTTCAGAGCCATGTGCCATACTCCCAAAGAGGATGTGAGCAGCTATTTCTAGAAAAGGGGACAGCTGTGGATTCTAGCCATTCTCTTCTGGAATCCCCTGGTCCTATGCCTCTCATGATGGTTACACTGGCCTAAAACAGGTCACTATACAAACATCTCTTCCAGCCAGGCTTTCACCCACCCATCCATTCATCCATTCATCTATCTACCCACCTAGTCATCACCCATCCACCCTCCTCCCATTCATCCTCCCACCCATCTATCTACCTAGTTTTCCATCCATCCATCCATCCATCCATCCATCCATCCATCCATCCATATACATACATACATGCACAACCCATTGCATGCTTACCCTGTGTTCTCTGAGCTAGGCAATAGGTGTTCAAGAGGAAGAACGTGACTTAGAAGAAGGTCCTGGTCTGGGACAGCCAGCATTTCACTGCAAGAGGACAAACAGTGAGGTAAGCAATCAACACATATGGCCATGGGGTTGGCACCCGGTCCCTGAAGGAAAGTCAAGTTGTAGGAAGCCCCGAGGCTCAGCAGAATGAGGGGTTTGTGAGGCGACGCTCTGGGGATGATGAGACACAAAGACTGAGAGAGACCTGGAGATAATGTTCTAGGGGACGGGCATGGGGCAGGAATGGGGGGGGAGGGGGAGAAGCAAAGGAAACCTGGGTCTTGCTGTGCGTCTGGAGGCAAGCAGCAGCAGCAGCAGGCAGCATGACAGAGGGGGTGGGCCCAATGGGGAAGGGGGAAGAGGGTTTCCCTCATGCTGGGTGTGTGAGGGCCATGTGGGGCTGCTGCAGCTCTGGGCAGTTTCCAACTCTGCAGCTGGTATCCCAGGCTGGGCAGTGAGAACAGACTGGAGTTGGGGGTGGGGATGAGGATGAAGAACAAAACTTGGTGCTGTTCACCATGATTAATTAACCCAGCGCCAGAACCCCCAAGGCATGGTGCTAAAAATACCTGCTTCCCTCTGAGATGCGGCAGCTGCCACCCAGCAACTTTTAGCCATGCCATTTGTCATAATTTGACACTGCTAAGGAGTGTCCACAGGGCTGTGTTTCTGCAAGAATCGGACTCGTCTGGAGCCCACCAGCCAGCTGGTCCTTAGAACCCACCCATGGTACATTTCTACAGTCTCCTTTTGTATCTCCGAGCCCTGCCTGAGCTGCATCTGGATGTGACTGGCACCTGTCTGAAGCTTGCCTCCTCCCAGAAGGGAGCAGACCTGCCTCCAGAGGTGTGAGCCAACGCATTCGCCAGTGCATCCTCGGATGCCATGTTTCACACCACCGCCGCCCTGCACCTCGGATTGCAGCCATCTATCAGAGGCCCTGCCAGCCCAGGGCGGCACTTTAATTAAAATATGTAAAACATGCTGGTGAGAGTTGGCTCTGAACACACAGGAGCCTGCCTTGGACAGAAGTAGTGCAGGTCAGACCAGCTTGGAGCTGGCCCTTCTCCAGCCAGGGAGGGTAGGGCTGCCAGGGGGGCCCTACTGAAGGCTGGGGGCAATGATGTCTGAGACGCAGCATCCTCTGGGGCACAGCAAGAAAGCCTGGGCAAGCAAGAAAGTCTGTTCAGAAGGGAGCTGCAGCAAGTCCACAGACCAGCACTCCTACCTCATGAGCTGGGAATGTGTGACATCAGCTGCTAGTATTGGGAGCTGTAATATTCTGTTCCCATCTTCAATACTAATTTTCTCAAGACAGTTGTGAGACTAATAACTGATACTGATTTTTTAATGCAGCACTGGCGATTTTTAAATTATTTTTTGTTATTTGCGTGTATGAGTGTTTTACCTGTGTGTATGTCTGTGACCTACCTTGTGGGTACCTGGTGCCCATGGAGGCCAGAAGAGGGTGTTGGATCCCCTGGAACTGAAGTTACAGACAGTTGTGAGTTGTCATTTGGGAGCTGGGTATTAAACCCAGGTCCTCTGGAAGAGCAGCCAGTGCTCTTAACCACTGAGCCATCTCTCCAGGCCTAGCAATGGGGATTAAACTCAGGGTCTCACACATGCCACTGATCTGTATTCTCTTCTCTGTCTCTCTCGTCTCTCTGTCTGTCTGTCTGTCTCTGTCTCTCTCTCTCTCTCTCTCTCATAGTCATGGATAGATGGGTACCTGTAGAAACATGCGTGAATGCCTGTGGAGGCCAGAGGACTCTGGTGTCGTTCTTTAGGAGCTTCCCACCTTGATTTGGACTGCAGGGTCTCTCACTGGCCTGGGTCTCACCAAGGAGGCTATGTTGGCCGGGCAGTGAGCTCCAGGAATCTGCCTGTCTCTGTGTCCCCAGCTTTTTCATGTAGATGCTTGGGATGGAACTTGTTTCTCAGGCTTCTAAGGCAAGCACTTTGCCGACCGAGCCACCTCCCTGGCCACACTCCTCTCCCTCCCTTCTCCAACTTTTTATTTTGAGACAGGATCTCACTAAGTAACTTGACTGGTCTTGCTCACTCTGTAGTCCAGGCAGGCCTTGAACTTGTGGTCCTCCTGTCCTTTCCTCCATAGGTGATAAAATTCTTCAGGACATTTCCGTATCCCAGGACTCTGTATCTTCCCAAGTGTGATCCTGCTTCAGTCTTTGCTCTCTACTGAGGAAGAGTGGTAGAGCCTGCATCACTTAGGGCAAGGGTGAGCAAACTTTTTTGTGCAAAATCAGAAAGGAAAAAAATTTTTTAGGTCAGAATTTTCACACAAACTTCTTAATCAGGAAATGCCACGCTTGCACATTGTTTAAATCACTTAAATCTGCTTCCCCATCGTTGAGGGTGTTCAAGGTTCTTACTGGAATGTTAAAAAGCGTCCAGGAGCATCCCGGGCCGCCTTCTGACCCGAGTTCAGCCTGAGCTGCGTTTTCTGTACAATCATGTGGACTTTGGAGCACTGAGGAAATCTAGGACTGGGGAGTCCAGTTGGATTCTGAGCCCCACCCTAGACCTGTGACAAAAATAGAAAAAGCCCCATAAGGTGTTCAGGGTCTGGAGAAGCAACCCGCAGGGGTGTGACTGGAAGCATGTTTCTGCAGAGTTGGAGGAGGAGGTGAGAGCCCGGCACAGCCCCCTTTCAGCTCTCCCCAGGGGAGTAAGGGGAGGGGCGCTGCAAAGAAAGCCAGTCCGCAGTCCTCCAGCCAGGAGCAGCTCTGGGGGCGGGGGGGGGGGTGCAGATCTACGCTTGCGTGTTGTGGTGTCAGGCTGAATTATGTGAGTTTAAAAACCAAATCCCCTCTTCCTGAGTTACTCAACTGTTTGCTTGGCAAGGCAGGAGATGACCAGTGACAGGGAATATGGGCCTGCTGGTCGCTCCAGACGGAGAAGCTTTGATAACCTGGAAAACTCCAGACACCGGGACTCCTAATGATGAGTAATGAGCCCGAACGTAGGAAAGTTACCGGGTACCGCTGCACACGCAAGGCTCCCAACCGCCTGGGCCTGGGCCAGGGAGATGGATACAGTCTTCTAGGGTCTGGGAGAGGAGCTTGGCCCACTCCCACTCCTGCCCAGCTCCACCCACAGTCCTGCAGCGAGAGGTTCCTAGGCTCTTTTAAGGGTTGGTCAGAGTTCGTCTTTGCATCGTTCAGGGGTCTAGAAGGCAGAAGCTGGAGAATAAGAAGTTTAAGCTCACTCGGTTACATACTGGATTAAAGGTCAGTCCAAATGAACTACATGAAAACCCTATCTCAAAGAAAAAAAAGTATAGCTTCCTCATTCATTCATTCATCATGTCTATTGAATGTTCCAAATACAGCTGAGCCTGAATGGGGCTTCTATTCTGTGGGAATTTTCAATCTCCCATGGCCATGGACTCTATAGCTCAACATCACAGACTGTGATGAGGGGCTTTGAAAGAAATGGCTGGGGCTGGTGAGTTGGCTCAGAGGTTAAGAGCACTGGCTGCTCTTCCAGAGGTCCTGAGTTCAATGCCCAGCAACCACATGGTGTCTCACAACCATCTGTAATGAGATCTGGTGCCCTCTTCTGGTGTGCAAGTATACACACAGAACACTGTATACATAATAATTTTTTTTAAAAAAAAATCTTTAAGACAAAGGAGTTTAAAGAAGAAAGAAATGGCTAGAGGGTGTTAAGCCGTCCAGAGGAGGGGACTCTGAGTTAGTCTGTCCTTTCTGGCAACAGGGACAAGAAATAGGCTGGAGGTGAAATCCGAAGATTCCCAAGCCACACTAGGCTTGGGGGTTCAATTGTACTCTGGGAGCATTCCTAACGTTCAGCTGTATCTATACCTCTCCCTCCACATTTCCCTCCTGCCCTGATATTAGTGGGGTATGTATATGTCAACCTTGAGTGTCCTTTTGCTTCATGGAAACTTAATCCCAGAGATCCTTAACCTTTGGGGCATGTTGGAATCATCTTGGGAGAGTGTTAAAAATTGTTCAGGCCTAGGTCTGACCTCCAAAAGAATAAATCAGGAGGTTTTGGTAGGGTAGAGTTAAAATGGTTGGTCACATGGTTTTCTCAGAACTAGCGATTCCAGCATGTGAGACTCTGACTTTTAAAACGGGGACAGTTCTGGGGGAAATCAGGACAAGTTGCTCACCCAGCTAGAGCATGCACTGTAGCCGTTAGCCAGCAACATTCCTCTGTTCCTCGAGTCACAGAATCCCAATTTTAATCATGTGGTGTGGTGCTTAAGCTGCACCGTCAGCTTGATAGCGTTTGGAATCACCTAGGAGACACAGTTCTGGGCACGTCTGCAAGGGTGTTTCCAGACTTAACTGAAGAGGGGAGGGTGGCTCTGAATGTGGGTAGGTGAGAGTCCCGAATGGAGCACAAAGGGAGAAGTGGGGTGAGCATTACCACCCTGTCTCCCCGACTTCTGCTGTGGACACTCCGTGACCTGCTGCCTCCTGCTTCCCCACTGTGACAGCCACCCTCAAACCATGAGCCAAAGCCGACCCTTCTTTCCTCATGTGGCTTTCGTCCAGTATTTTCTCACAGCCCCACGCCAAGTAATGAAGGCCTGAGGAGACAGCTCAGTTGGTCAAGTGGTCTTCAACCATGAGGACCTGAGTGTGACTCCCAGAATGAGTGTAAAAAAGCCAGATGTGGTAGTGTATGCTGAGGTCCAGTGTCGTAGAGGCAGGGACAAGAGGATTGCTGGGGCTTGCCGGCCAGCCAGACTAGCCTACTTGATGAGTTCCAAGCCAATGAGAGACTCTGTCTCAAAACCAAACAGATAAACCAAAACCAAAAAAATAGAAGGTGATCAGCTCCTAAATAATGACACCCAAGGCTGTCCTCTGGCCTTTACACACAGACACAGACAGACAGACAGACACACACACACACACACACACACATTCACACATGCATACATAGGCAGAATGATAAGCACCCCCTATTGCACATCACCTTTGGGATACTTCCTTCCAGAATGTTCAGCATTCCATGTGTGCCCTGGAATTTTTTTCTTCTCAGAAGGAACACTGTTAAATGATCACACAGTAGGCATCCCAGAATGAACAATAATTTATTCAGAATAAATGACGACTTGCCAGGCTTGGTAGCACAGGCCTGTAATCCCAGCCCTGGGGAAGAAGAAGCAGGAAGATCAGGAGTTCCAGCTCGCCCTTGGCTACGTAAAGAGTTCAAAGCAGGCCTGGGATGCGTGAGACTCTGCCTCCAACAAACACTCACAGCCATAGGCATCCCAACAGCAGATGTGCTGTTCTCCGTGGGCTGAGCACAGGGCTTCCCACACATCACCCTTTCACAGCTTCAGAGCCACCAGGCCAGGAGTGTCTAGCAAGGCTCTTTGGCCCAGACAAATTAGGTTCATGAGCCTTGAGGCAGTGGCTTCATTTTGCTCATCTTCCATTCAGACTTAGCCAATAAGACTAAAAAGCCATAAAATATTTAAACCATGGCGCCACTTCTGCTGTGGGGTCCAAGCCAGCAGTACTGTCAACTGTGACTGTTGACCAGCAGTCCCAAGGGATGGCTCAGAGTGCTGCTGTCAGCTGAGGTTTGACATGTGGAAGGCACCTGGTGGTTTAGAGGTATATTGTCAGAAGGGAGGCCTATGCCAGATTCCCGTCTCTCCTCTCTCTAGTCAGGGGCTGAGTGTCTCTAATTCCCACTGCTACGGGTCTGGATTTGAGCTCATCTCTCAAAAGGCCAACCCCCAGCCACCCCTCCAATCCTTGGAGCACTGACTGCATTTCAGGTCTTACTCAATCCCACAGACAGACACACATTCAGGTCTCAGACAGCCACTGGTCTGGACACTCGATTGGTCTTGTTTATGATCATCACTGTTCTCGACTTTCAGCAATTAGGTAATTGTCACCGTCAAGAAGGAAACCCCAAATGGTTTTTTCTCTATAGGAAAACTGTATAGGGTTGTTACTAAGGGTGTGATAGGGTCTGAAAGACAGTGAAGGCTGAGGACATGGCTTGGTGGGTAAAGG
Source organism: Peromyscus melanophrys (assembly GCA_902168415.1). Lineage (NCBI taxonomy): Eukaryota > Metazoa > Chordata > Mammalia > Rodentia > Cricetidae > Peromyscus > Peromyscus melanophrys. The sequence goes on along the minus strand of CABHPR010157029.1, from coordinate 8,291 downwards.
TGCTGGTCTCACCTGACAACCTGAGTTCAATCGTTTGAACCCACATAAAAAGCCAGATACGGGGCTGAAGAAATGGCTCAGTGGTTAAGAGCACTTGCTACTTTAGCAGAGGACCTGTGTTTGGTTCTCAGTATCCACATGGAGACTCACTACCATCCATAATTCCAGTCCCAGGAGATCTAATGCCCTCTATTGGCCTCTGCAGGTACTGCATCCATGCAGTGCACATCCATGCAGGCAAAAGACTCAAACACATTTTAAAAAATTATTTCAAAATATCATCTCTTCTTTTGCTTTATTTTAAAAGATGTATTCTTTTTTGTTTTTGTTTTTGTTTTTCGAGACAGGGTTTCTCTGTGTAGCTTTGTGCCTTTCCTGGAACTCACTTGGTAGCCCAGGCTGGCCTCGAACTCACAGAGATCCGCCTGGCTCTGCCTCCCGAGTGCTGGGATTAAAGGCGTGCGCCACCACCGCCTGGCTCATTTTGGTTTTTATGTGAGCATGTTGCCTGCTTGTATGTATGTGTGCCATGTGAATGCCTGGTACCTGCAGAGGTCAGAAGAGGACATCAGGCAGGTGCACACACACACACACACACACACACACACACACACACACACACACACTAAATAAATGAATGTAAGGGGCACTAGAGAGATGGCTCAGTGGTTAAGAGTGTTTATTTGGCTCACGTCTGCCTGTAACTCCAGCATCAGGGTGTTTAGCACTCTTCTCTGGCCTCTGTGGACACCAGAAGACACATACATATAAATAAAAATAAAGAAAACTGGGGGTAATAAAATGACTCAGCAGTTAAAGAGCATATAATACTCTTGCAGAGGACCGGAGTTGGGTCTAAAACCTACATCAGGTATCTATAGCTGCCTGTAATGCCAGCACCACAGAATCTGACGCCCTCTTCTGGCCTCCAAGAGCACCTGCACTCATGTGCACATAGCTACACACACACACACACACACACACACACACACACACACACACACGCACATACACATAATTAAAATGTTTTTAAAACAAATACATCTTTTTTAAAAGAAAAGGGGAAAAAAAGCCAATAACGAGAAAGAAACATTCAAAGCTATAGTCTAGCCTTCCTGAAAGGAAAAATTTGGAAACATTTCCAGAAAGCTAAGCTAGGAAGGCCCGACCACTGCCAAATGTGAGGTGGTTGTGATAATTAATTGGCACTGTCAACTTGTTTGGATATAGAATCACCATGGAAACACACTTCTGAGCATGTTTGTGAGGGCAGATCCAGAAAAGTTAACCTGTCTCCCCATGAGTGTAGGGCAGCACCCGTCTGAGGCACGGGATCCCAGACTGAATAAAAAGAGACCTGAACACCAGCGTCCATCTTTCTGTTTCTCGATTCCGATGCCTCTCTCATTCTCCTGCCTCCATGCCTTCCTTACTGTGACAGATTGTATCCCTTTGAACTGTGAGCTGAAATAAATCCTCATCCCTTAAGTTGCTTCTTGTCTGGTATGTTATTTGCAACAACAGCGAAGTTTCTAACACTGCAGTGTTTACAGCCACACCCTGAGGTCAGGCAGGATGCCTCCTCCTACTCTCTGAATGTCATAAGGGAGCCGGATAGATGCCCGTCCATGAACACTCTCTTCCACCTAGTTCTTCTGCTGAAGGCATATAAACTGGACCCCCACACTCTTTTGCCAAAGACCAGGCACTCCCACTCAGCCTATACCCTGTGAACCCAGAAGATGGAGTGGCTAGCCCAGAAGGGCTCACAAGCCAAACCTGTCTCTTACAGCATGCCTTATTGGGTTCCTTGCACTATGAGAGAGAGACGTCACAATGATCACACCAGCTGGGGACATCAATTCAGCAGCAGTGGCTGAGACCACCTCACTTAAGCCATCCAGTGCCCCAGTGCAATGTAAGAACTAGTCTCTAGGAGAAGTATAAACAGAGTCCTGCTTGGCTGGGTGCTTGCCAAAGTCTATGCACCACAAGGGTACCACGCCCCTCCCTGGACACAGCCTCAGAGGAACAAAGCCTTAGAAATCAATCAACCCTTCAGGACACGCCATTCTGTGTGCAGATCTCAGTCCTCTCTCTTCCCACTGGAGGAGGCCAGAGTTCACATCAAATGTCGTTAATCATCTTCCTGGGGGTGGGGGCTTATTGGACAGTCCTATTAATCAGAGGCCTATCACACCCACAGCCTGGCTGGGTCGCCATTGTCCTGTTCCTCACCTATCATAGAAAGATTAGATTATCAGTGACAGCTGAGACACCCTGTGAGTCACAGGAAGGCTGGAGAATGGGGTTGCTGTTATTTTTTTTATTATTTATTCTCCTGGTTTGAGGATGAGCTGTTTCTTGTCACATTGCATCCTTTTCTTCAGAGAATCGGCTCTAAGAATCCAATTTGTCAAACTGGACAATCATTGGCAAATCCATAAAACAAAATTTTTAAAAAGCCTCAGTGACTTTATAAAAAAAATAGATAAAATAAAGCAGAAGGATTAAATGGGGCCTGAAAGGATTAGAAAATAAGTTTCATTTGACAACAATTAATCTCTGAAAACCAGGGGCTCTGTGAAAAGAAACAGGCAGAGGCATTCAGAAGGAAGGCTGGTGATCCACACAGGTCCATCACCAGTACCTCTGGCCTCCTTCTAGAGCAATGGTTCTGTGGGTTGTGACCCCTTTGACAAACCTCTGTCTCCAAAAATATTTACATTACAATTCATAACAGTAGCAAAATTACAGTTACGAAGTAGCAACAAAAATAATTTTATGGTTGGAGGAGTCACTACAACATGAGGAACTGGATTAGAGTCACACACACAGCATTAGAAGATTGAGAACCACTGTTCCAGAGTGAGGCCCAGTGTGGACCTGGGGTCAAGAAAGAATGAAAGGCTTCCAGGCTTTCTCCCAACTCTCCAACAACCAGTAGCCTCATAACAAAGCAGAATGTGGCTGCCATGCAGTCCCAGGAACCCAGCCCCCTACTCCGCCCTCGGTCACTCCACTGCTACTGAGCCAGCTCAAGGTGAGGCCTAGAGCACAGGAAACATCTAAAATAGTCAGGTCCAGGACCTAGTGACAGCAGAATCAGAGGCTACCTATGCAGGTGCCTTCCACGCCGAGAAGAATAGCAATCCAGAGCAAAGTCTAACCCAGAGGCAAGGCTCTAGCAAAAGAGCAACAGAGGCCCGTCCATCCCATCAGCCACTCCCTGATGAAATGTAGGATGGGAATTCCAGCCTGTCAATCAGCCAAGGTACCTGGGACAGTTGGGGTTTTATGCGAATACTCTTTAAGTGTTGGCAACGTAGTCAAACACCACACACACACACATGCACACACACACACATGCACACACACACACACACATGCACATACACACACACATACACACACACACACACACACACACACACACACACACACAACGAGAGGCCAGGCCAGTCCGAGAACATGGCTCCGACTTCCAGCACAGGCCTGTCTGTGAGGCCAGATGTGAGAGATCAGCCATTCATTCCAGAGCAACAGTGTGGGGAGAATTAACAGGGAAGTCCAGGCTTCACCCCTCCACGTGGGCCCTGAAAGCTCTCACCTTTAAACGGGGCTGCGAAATAAAAGAAGGGACAAATTAGACAGGACTGATGGCTGGTGGCTGCACCTCTGATACTTTATTCATTTCATTTGCCCACTTGGCAAAGCAGTTCTGAGTGCTTCCCAGTGTGTGGGGACCTCTATAAAGCCTGGGGCAGGGGAGCAGGGAGCTACTCTGGGGCCTTTCCATTAGAGCTGTGGGCTGGGAGCAAGATGTAAGTGTGTGACCAGGTTGGCCACAACAAAGCTCTGGGACTAGGGAGCCATGATGTCTTTCCAAAGCCTGGCTCGGCCACTTACTCGTTAATTGAACTCAGACAGATCACTCAACTTCATCTTAAAATGGAGAAAATATCTACCTAGGGAGATGGCTGTGAAGATCAAAAGCAGCATGGGACAGAGGATACTGAGTCACAAAATAGTTACATTTCATGTTCAAAGGCATCTGGTAGGAAGACACAACATTGGATATAGAAACTTGAGTCGAAAAGAACCCTAGTTGGGGATGGGGATTGCTCAATGGTTAAGAGACTCACTGTGTAAGTGTGAGGACCAATGTTCAGATCTCCAGAAACCATGTCAAATGCCAAGTAGGCGTGGTGACCCGCCTGTAATTCCATCCTGGGAAGGCAGAGCCTAGGGATCTCCAGAGCAAGCTGGCTGGAGAGATTAGCCAGACTGGTGAGTTCTGGTCTTTATTGGGAGACACTGTCTCAAAAAATAAGGTGGAAGAGCAGTCAGTTGAAGAAGATTGCCAACATCAACCTCTGGCCTCTACATACATGCCTACATATGTGCTTGTTCACCCAAGCATGCGCACATATGTGTGTGTACACACACACATAGACATAGATACACACACACACACACACACACACACACACTAAAAGAGCCTCAGAAACTGTCTGATTCAGGCCGAGCCTACGGGTTCATGCCTGTAATCACAGCACTTGGAAAGCAAAGGCAGGAAGGTCCAGAGTTTGAGGCCAACCTGGGCTACTCAGCAAGACCCTGTCTCAAAATAAAGAAAGGACTAGGGATATAGCTCGGTAGCATATCGCTTATTTAGCACATATGAGGCCCTGGGTTCAATGTCTAGTACTGCAAGCCTGGAGTGAGGGAAGGATGGGGTGGGGGAGAAGAATCATTCTGGTCCAACCATCTAATTTTAAGAGAAATTAACATAAGGTCCAAAGATGGCAGAGAGGGTGTTTTCTACGGCAGGCAGGAACATGTGAAAGTCCATACTTACTTACAGGCATGGGTCCCTTTCAGCACTTCCTGAGGCCCATGCAGGCCATCTTGTTTTCCTACTGTGATTTCATGGGAAACAAGGGAAGTTCCTTGTTTTATTTCAGAGCAGAGTCGCACAGGCCTCCGGGGCCCCAAATAAGTCAGCAGCAGCAGCAGCATTGGCTAGACGATCTAACACATCCACCCTGTGCTCCTTGAAGAAAGATTTGTGAGACAACTCTGGCTGTGTTTGTCCATTGCAAGACTGAGACAGCTTCATTTTTAAAAAGGATTGCTCCCCAAGGCAGCTTCTGGTCATTAGCGGGAGGTGGGGCCTCAAAGCAATTCTGACACGTGGGGGGGAAATCCTGCACGTAGCATCGCGGTCAGGCCGGTTGATCATTTGTGAAAGTGGAGCGATATTCACTGTTGGCAAAACTTGCCAGGCATCATGCCTGCCTTTAGTAGGTGATTAATTAAAGGCCGCTGGAGGTACTGGTGTGGAGGGGCAGGCCTGGATTTGGTGCTTTGATAGATCTCAGGACAGATCCTGACTCGTCACTTAGCTCCAAGGCCTTGGGTTAAGTTTCTTAAACTCTCTGAGTCTCCATTTATTCTTGTGTGAAATGAGGGTAATAAAACCTACTTCACAGGACTTTTGAGAATTAAATGGAAAATGTATGTGATCAGGAACTGTGAGCTTGCTCCACCCTACCGCGATGCCTCTAGGAAGGCGAGGCGGGTGTTCAGCCATGGACAGATATTCACTGAATGACTCCCATATGAAGTCCCTTGTCAAGTGCCGGCATGAATCAGCTCAAAGCTAAATTCAGGTTCATGTCAGCTGAGAGGAGAGAACAATGGTTGCGTTCATGCTTTATGCTTCTGTGCAGGCCTCTGATCTAAAGGCCAATTGTTGGGTTATTTAAATGAGTCTGCCCCCCTCCTCGGAGCTGATCCGGAATCCGAAGTTGGAAGCCTGGCTGAGTTCTGGTTGAGGATGCTGTTTTGGATTTCCTTAGATGGCAACCTGAAGCCACGCAAGGAGCCATGGCTTCAGAGAGCACATGCTGAGCGGCCCAGTGGAGATCTCGGTCCCATCTTCCTGTTGGGGAACTGGTCCCCGAAAAGATGTACTCCCTCTGAGGAAGCGAATTAAGGCAGGTGGGGGGGATGGACCCCAGAGCCTCATGAGAGATAGTAACGAGTTGCTGGCCCTGGTTAAGCATTTCCTGTGAACTGAGTTTGATGCTCTAAGTCTTCTGCCCAACTTCTCGTTCAGTCTTTATACCAGCTCTTTGAAATGAATACAGTCACTGAGACCATTCTGACCCAAGGCCACATGGCTTCCATGGGGCAGGGTCCATACTTAATGGCTTGTAACCTACACTGGGACTTGATGTCTGCCAGGCTTCTCCTAATGCATTGGCTTCAAACACTCCTGAGAGGGACCCTCACTTGTCACTCCTGCATCCTGTCCCATCTGGGCGTGGGGGTTGGGGGGACCCACTTAGTTTATGCCCGGAAATTTTGTGCCTGTAAACAGAGTTTTGGGTGCCTTACTTGGGGCCGTTTCTCCGCACACCTGGATTCAAGAGATCTCATGAGCTGGAGTTCCAACTCTATTAGCAGCAACGCACGCACACTCACGTGTGCATGGACCCTTAGCTGCAAACACAAGACTGGAACCCTGCCCAGACTGGAGCAGGCAGCCTCTGTTTCTTTTCAGATTCCTTCAAACCCTCCAGGCATTTGGAGACCCGCACCCCAACGGGGCTATTGTAGCTAATCCTCACCTGCGATGTGTCCTTGGCTCAATGACCTTGCAAAAGCTCTCACCCTGCTGCTTAGTTTTGGAGCTGATGGTTTGAAAAGAAAAAAAAAAAAAGGCAGAGAGGAATAGTTACAAACCAAAATAAGTCTATTGGCAACCAGGGAAGAGACTCAGGGCTGGTAGAATCTAAGAAAGAATTTGTAAGCGTTCAGCCACCTGAAATCGTGGCGCTTTCCCCGGCTTGCTTAATAAAAGCTGACAGCCCGCATTGTTCCACCAAGACAAGGTAGCTGGACCTCAGTGACAGGGTGAGGAGAGCCGAGGGACAAAGGCACCAGCTCTGAGGAGGGGGCAGGAGAGGGGTTAAAAAATAAAGAGTGAGGGCTGGTGGGGGGTGACTCTTAATCGGGGGGCCTGGCAGGAGACCCTGGGAATGGCAGTCACTGACAGCAGAGACCAGGGGCTCCAGATGGCTTTTTGTCTCCATGCAATAAAAAATGCAATCTGACAGGCCCCGGGACGGGACTGAGAGAAACAAAAGTCTTTAGGGCGGGGGTGGGGGTGGGGAGCAGGAGTGAGAGTGGGCTGGGTTGAAGGTATCAGAGTCATAGAAAGAGAGAAGGAAAGAAAAAAAAAAGTAGCGGACATATCTGCAAGCTGTTCAAAGGATGCCTAATTCCAGAGGTGCAGGGACAAAGCCAGCTGCTCTCTGGTCTTGGCAGGGGGACAAATTGGAACTGCATTGAATGTTTGGCCCTTGAAACAAGGTGAGACTTTGCCAGTTGTACACCGATGTGGGCTCTTTGCATCTACCTCCCGCAGCCCAAGTCGTTAGAGGATGATATAAGGATACAGGGCTTCCTGGTGCAATTTAATTGTTCATAGACCGGGAAGTGACGAGCTCCATCGAATTGCACAGACGTCCTGTAGGAGACCAGCTGCTGTCTTAATGTGGCTTCTCAGAGGGGGAACACACCCCCACCTGCTCCACCAGGAGCGTACAGACGTCCAGGGAAACAGTGGCACCCCTGTGGCCTCTGATGGGGCTGTCGCTTTTTATTAAGTAATCTGTGCCTTTCAAATCACCGCATGTTTTCTTCCCAAAGGTCTTGGTTGCTGTGTGGGCCCAGCTCACAGCAGGCTCCCAATAAATATTAAACAGTGGCTACTGGTGACATCTCCAGATCTCATTGCAGGGGACAACTTGTCATTCAGGGGGATGGACCCCTATATAGGAAAAATGGTGTGGCCACAGTGGCTGGACAGCAGGAAATTTAAGGGACGAGGGTCCTAAGACAGGGAAGTAGGGCAGGAAGGTCAGTGGGGATTCCTACATCTGCTGAGGATGTAGGAAGGTTGGCATCTCACAGGATGGATGGAGGAAGAAGGAGCAGAGGCCTTCTCAAAAGGCAACGTATCCATATTGATCAACATGTAAATGCACAACCCTCACGGCCCAGCTGGCACAGGCACGCATCTCCAGCAAAGGTGCAGATCTGTGCAAAGCTGTAGATGTGTACAACACTGATAAGGATGTCCATTCAATGCTAGGGTAACTGATGGTGCCTGACAGAGCATTCTACAGATGCTAAAATATAATGGAGGCCAGCAAGATGGCTCAGTGGGTAAAGGCGCTTGCTGAGCAAGCCTTGCAGCCTGAGTTTGATCGTCAGAA